>JASAND010021143.1:0-24205 GCA_030248195.1 Trissonchulus latispiculum | reverse complement strand
AAGTTTTTCCAAATTGTATGTAATTGGGGTTTGCCCTAAGCTTTCGAATGAGGTATAGTTTGTCTCTCTAGACCCTGCCGTTGTGGAGAAATTAAAGTTTTCCGTGTCGGGAAAAAACCCAATGCGGGAAAAACCCATCGGCGGGAAAAAAACTTCCCGGATTTTTTGTTTGAAGCGTGCCAGAATAATTTTGACGGTGCCATTCGAAAGAGCGGGTTCTTTTTAGTAGGTCTACATCGAAAAATACCAACATTTTTGAAAAATTTCAGAAGAAAATTGAATTTTGAAAATTTAGTATGTTTAACACATAAACATAGGCTAATTTTGGAAATTTTTTAAAGTGTTTATTTTTGGTAGTTTAAGCATCCTATCGTGTAGAAAACGTGTTTATCCTGTATTTAGAACCAAACTAGACCCATTTTACTGCAAAAATAAGCATTTTTGGTCAAACTTGAAATTTTTGCTTGAAATGACGCCATGTCCGATTTCGACCCCCTGGAGCACCCACAGCAGAACGAACCCAGGTAAAACCTATATATACCAATTTAATCTATAGGCTCTATTAAACAAATGTATGTATTAGTTTGACCTTTCCTGCTAACGGTTAGAAAAATATTCAATTTTGAAAAGTGGGTTTTTCCCCGCCGATGGGTTTTTCCCGCCAACTCTAGGTCACCCCCAGGTCGCACCGGTGGGGTTAGAGCAGTTTGGCATATATCATCATGAAGCCAAACAGATGCCCTACACATACATACAATCCGCTTTGGTCTACGTCTTGCCAGTAGTTCATCATCATCATCATCGGTGGGGCCTGGCGGAGCGAATCCATATAGCCGGACTAGAGACGTCCGGTACCCCTTATGAAGTCCACAACTCCCCTTGGGGATTCCCAGAGGACAGCCAATCCATTGCTGCAGTCAAGGTGGAGCCTCCGGGGATTATCTTTAGCAGGACACTCCAGGAGATGATGTGCCAAAGTTTCCTCATCCTGGAGACAGTCTGGGCAGAGGGGAGATGGGTAGAGGGTGGGATTGACCTGGTGTCGGTACTGCGCCAGCAGCAGACACTTCCCAGATCGCAGTTGGGATAGCATAGTTCGTTCCGATTTCAGGAGACCAGCTTCTGATTTAGCCGGAACTGGGCCTTTATCCCGGTAGATGGATTTGGAGCGTGCATGGGAAAGACCTGAATACCACTCCGAGATAATTTTCCTCCTGGTGACAGCCACAGCTGTGTCGTAGTCGACAGGAACCGCTTCCTGTTGCATCCGGGCACCGTTGCGGGCTAGATGGTCAGATCGCTCATTGCCGTAGATGCCACAATGACTGGGCACCCAGACCACGGAGAAGCTGATCCCAAATGACGACAGGAAGTTGAGAGAGGTCCAGATGTCAGATTCGGTTCGCGTGCACATAGTTCTGGGACCAGAAGCAAACCGCTGCACCGTAGACAGAGAGTCAGTGCAGATTCGAACGGTTTTGGTGGAGGACCAGCGGGCGTTGGATTGGAGCCAGTGTAGGCCCTGCCTAATGGCAAGAACTTCTGCCCGGTAGCTGGAGCAGAAGGATCCAGCTGGGTAGGCGAGGTGCCTCCGTCGGCCGGTGGCTGATTCCATGACATAGACGCCACATCCGCCTCTTTCTGTCCCTCCAGAGGCAGAACCATCTGTCCATAGGGTATAGTCTGCCGGTGGTAACCTGGTCAAATATTCCTGTGCAGCTTTCTTCTTCTCCGTAGGGGGCGCGTCCTTAGGGCACGTGAGGCGGAGCGAGTCATCGGTAACGAGATGTGCTACGGTCGTCTCCAATGGAAGCTGCCTTGCCGCGGTGGAGATGCTTACAGCATCTGGCCTACCAAATGGTTTCCCCTTTCGGGCTGCTCCTGGTCTGGGAGCCCGCATACCCTCCTTGCCAGTAGTTCAGGGTGGCCAGCCAAAGTTTGCCAAATTTCGGCACTTAGACGGACCAAAATTTTCCAAAATTTCAAAGTCCCAAAAACTTTGCAGGGAAGCAGTGGGATCAACAATAATACAGCCTCTAGGGTTATTTTTGACGCTCTTCAAGATAGGCTATTAAAATCCTATATAGCTCATACTGGTAAGCCCACACTGGAGGTGGGTTTTTCCCGCATATTAAAATGGGTTTTTTCCCCGCTTGACTATATGTCTTATAATGTTTTAGCAGTCCTGTTTGGACAAATGCATTGCCAAACACATGAATTCCAATCATCGTTTGGTTCAAGTCTTTACCGAATTGGGCCCATCATTTATGGAGCGCCAGCAGCAGGCCCAGCAGAATCAACCGGCTCCGTCCTAGCGATTCAGCTTCTTCCCCCTTCTGTGATATTATATCTAACATTGCCTTATCTACCACAGCTTTGCACTGAGCTTGGTAAGCAAAGCAGTCTCTCTGTAACCTTTGTAAAATGAATAAAATCATAAGATTTGACGTTTGAGTTTTGAATTTTTGATTATATACTTGGCTGCTTGCTCAACTCTTTTCTTTAAATCGTTTTGGGGTTCGCAACGGCACATATTCTACAGTGCAGTGACAAAAACTTATGACATGTTAAAGCTGCAGTGGGCTGCAACAACTGATGGAGCCGGGGCTTGCGACTAGTAAGGATCCGCATAGATCTAAATTTTAAAAATATATTATTTGTAGTTCAAACTTTGTTTAAGAAACTTAAATTCTATGTTCAATTTGCAGAATTTTGTCGTAACTTGCTCAGTATTCTCCAAGTTTGCCGTCTGTTCTGGGGTCTTGGCTCATGTGTGTATATATATACATAAGAATATATTCTGAGCAGGGTTTTAAAGTGTCATTAGTTTTACTCTGTCAACAGTGAGAACTGTTTTTCTTGATCAGGGCAGGATGAAGCTTGCCTGATTTGCTGATATGTTTTAGTGGAGGTCGGTCCCTCACTTTTCGGCACGCCCCCAGCCGCCTTTTCAGTGTCAAATTTACCAACATTTTCTCAATTTTTAGCTAATTTGTGAACTTATAAGCTCATTTTGAGTTTAAATACAACGATTTTTGCGTTTTTCCCTTAAAATCAGGGTTTTCTTGGTTTTCGGATTTGCGTCAACCTTGCGCCCCGCTAAGTTAAGTTGCGTCCGGTTAAGAAATTTTGCGCCCAGGTAGAATTTTGTTTTATCGTGTTTTCTGTGCAAAGAATTGTTTTATTTATAAAACTTTTGATAATTTATTTTGTAACACTATTTAGACTATTTAGAAAGTTGATGCTGCTTAACAGTTACGCACGATTACAATGGTACCTATAGAATACAGATATGGCCAATGTACACGGCGGGGGTCTGGGGGGGATCCCCCCAGAAGTTGAAGAATTTTTTGCATTTCCAGAACAATCCGTAATGGAAATGTTTAAAAAGATTTTATTTGGCACCTGTTGCATCTAACAATACCTTGAGTAATTTTAAATTTTATTGACGCACATTCCGATGTTTCAATGTTATAGATAAACTAATTACAGTATTAAAAATTAATGAAATGGTTATTTAATTAATATCACTAAGAAGAAAGGTAGTAAATATGAAAACATAAATTCCATTTTCAAAACTGAGAATTAGTGATCCTGAAAAGGTCATTGTAAAAGATCAGCGGGAGCCCCCAGAAGTTGGAGATTTTTTGCAGTTAGGAATAAATCCGTCATGGAAATGTTTAAAAGAATTAAATTGGTATCTATTTATAACTAAAGCATATAACGCTATGTCATTCTTTGCGTAAATTGCAGCTGCAAATTTTTGTATTTTGAATAAAGTCAGTATCAATAAACAAGAGCGTGTATGCGTGGGTAATATTATTCTTCAAAATGTGTTAAAAACTCAAATGTTCACGATTATGCACATTGTATTGTTTTACTTATTGATGTGAAATTTGAGTTCAAAAAGATCTATGGATATATACAGGTGGACAACGACTGATTAAATAACATTGAGACATGATCGTGCATCTTGGCATTCCATGACAAAGTGGTAAACACCAGGGGTCTGGGGGGAGCCCCCAGAATTCGAAGAAATCTTTGAACGGGAAAATTGGTACTGGAAACATTTAAAGTTTTTACTCTCACAAAAGTGAATTTTCTCTCGAAATAATGTTGCGTCTCGCTTGCGTCCTGTTAAAATTTCGTTGCGTCCGGTTAAGAAACCTTGCGTCCAGACGCACATCTGGACGCAACAAGCACTGCTTATATGTGCTAATGTTTTGCTACACCTTTGGGTATATTTATACGTTCGGCTTGCTCCTCCTCCACTTTCTGAGCCTTAAGCAATGCCAGAGTTGCTAAATTTATTAATTAAAAGTTTGTCGAAAATCTTCTAATAACGGTAAATGCAATCCACCTTCACCCTTCTAATACGGATGCACACTTTTTAATTTCGAATAATCTTGCGTTTTAGGTAGAACCACTGG
The DNA here is from genome assembly GCA_030248195.1 of Trissonchulus latispiculum. Classification (NCBI taxonomy): domain Eukaryota; kingdom Metazoa; phylum Nematoda; class Enoplea; order Enoplida; family Ironidae; genus Trissonchulus; species Trissonchulus latispiculum. The sequence goes on along the minus strand of JASAND010021143.1, from coordinate 19,775 downwards.
TCTGGAGAGGTGGAGACTTTGATTGGTTACATTCACTAGCGTAGATACGGGGCGGGCGGGGCGGGCGGCCGCCCTCCCCGAAATAATGGCTTTGCCCCCCTGAAAATTTGGGCAAATGAAAAATTTTACGCCCGCGCGGAGCGCGGGCGTTTAATGTGATTAGAAACATGCACAAATTGTACATTAATGCTTCAAAATAGCTCAACATTGATGCATTTTCTACACCATTAAAAAATTTTTGCGCCTTCGGCGCGAATTTTGGCTATTTACATTATCAAAATTATTATTTTTCATTAAGCATGCTAACGAATGTTTGTATATATAACTACTTGCTTTGCAGTTTTGCTGTTAAATATCTGCGTTATTCCCAACATCTCAGCTTCGGCATAATTGGTTGATATAATCAGGATACGCAGTTCTTAATGGGAGCATCCTAATAGTTTGAGTTTTCGGACAAGACAGTAAACGTAGAAAATAGCAAATATATAAAGGTGCGAAATGTTGTTAGACAATTGATAAATCATTGTAAAGAATTAAATGTTTCAATAGCGTTTAATGGCGAACTTTAAAAATTTTCTCAACTTCTGGGGGGTCAGCCCCAGACCCCCCGTTTGGGACTTGTGTACCTATTATAATTAGACCTCTGCTAGTTTGCTTTACTTTACCTTAGTTTACCTGCTTTGTAGTTCTGTTATTAACTGCATTATTCCAAACATGATCTGCCTTCAACGACGGATAATGGATATGCTTAGAATACCCTGTTCCAAATGGGAGCATCTTAGTCTTAGTTTTCGTACGGGATTGTGGAAGTCAAAAATTTAAATAGGTAGCAAATTAAACTACAAAATTTAGTTTGGGAACTGATAATATACAATGCAAAGAATTCAATGTTTCAGCAGCGTTTTAACGGCAAAATTTAAAAATTTTCTCAACTTCTGGGGGCTCCGCCCCCAGACCCCCCGCTTTGGGTTTTTGCGTGCCGCTTTCGGTTACAACAGCATTAAGCTATGTATATATATATATGTACTGAACTAGAAAACATATTAACAGGGAAAGTTACAGCATATGTAGCGTGCATACAATTATTGCGCAAAAAATGAAATTTACCCCCCCCCCCCCCAGCCTTCGGTCAACACCGCCCCCCCTGAAAATTTTTCGTACCTACGCTACTGGTTACATTTCTGCCAAGAAAGTTAACTGTTGACTACTGAACAATCGTTGTTACTGTCTTTGTTTAATTGTTTGTTTCTGTGAATATTATTAATTTTAATAAAATGCGTACGTCTGTCCACTCCACCTGCTCCCATTACGGTTGAAAAGTAAGAAAACTTTCCGGACCGAGCCGGTCCGCGGGTTTTCGAGGTGTTCCGGGCCACGAGGGCCTGACCGGCCACCACGCATTTCTACGGGCATAACAGTTCGCAGCTTCCAAAATCAATCTGTGCGGCTCGGTGTTTGCATGTATTAATGCATTTGCACATATTTGTGATGTTTCAGGCACTGAATTTTTCATTTTTAAGGAAATGCAAATCGAAACGGACACCCAACGCCAGACCAACCTTATTTAAAATTTTCATTTTGGGAGACCTGAAACCGAAACTAGCATAATGCTAAACCAACACCACCATGTTTCTTTTTAAACTATTCTGTAGTTAAGCATAAACTAATGTCTTTTGTCGTTAATTAACGTTAACTACCTTGAATTCAAACCGTATGCGAATAAAACTCTAGCAACTTTGGGTCTTTCACATTTTACCCCCAACTACTCAAAATTTTTAAAACTTGACCAAATGAGCTTAACTTCGGTACGGGTATTTTTTCGACCACGCTGAGTTCAAATATCGCAAAGTGTGTCTATTTCGCCATATTCAATTTTTTCGATTCGCAAGGGAGGCCAAGGAAAACCGAAAATGTTTTGTCGCCAACAAGAATTTATATGAAGTCCGTTTTCGATTCAGCTTTTCTTTAGTTCTGTATAAGCTAAAGCTTAAGCTGTAAGCTTATACTGAGCTAACGAAAAGTTGCATCGAAAAACGGACTTCATATTCGTTTTCTACGACCCTGAAAACCCTATGTGCAATTTTAAGCAAAATCAGCGAAAAAAGTTTGCCTTGCTCCCCTCTTGCGAATCGAATTTGGCAAAATTGAATAACTTCGCCATATTTGAACTCAGCGTTGTCGGAAACAGAGCCGCACCAAATTTTAGTTCACTTGGTCAAGTTTTAAAAATTTTTAATGGTAGGTGCAGGAATGGGATAAACCCACAACTTTATGTAGGCGACTAAACGTTTGCCCCGAATGGGCTGCTTTCTGGCACAGATATTGAGCATGGGGCTCTTGTAATGAATCCCTCTTACAGAATTGCATTCAGTCTATTATTACTTAGTAATTCAAGCATAAATTTCATCCGATTCTTGCTTTCTTTCACTACTCATGTATTCATCCTTCATGGTTTCCTTAACTTCCTTCTAGTGAAGTCTAGCTTTCTTAACTTATGGGCCCCTATCCAGCCACTTCTTCGCCATTCTCTGCTAGCGGATCTATTTAACTAGCCTTCATCACATGGGGAGTCGGTCTAATATGGGCCTGTATCCAACCACTTCTTAAAACGCTACCTCTTTCCTTCTTACGTGACCAAATTGTTAATATTTTCGATTGGTACTCCTTTAATCATCCTGCTTCTTATATACAGTACTTTTAAACTTCAGGACAATTACAATCACTAATGTCAAAATCATAACTTGTCACAGAAATGAACTAGGAGGCAACTGATACAAGTACAATTGCAGAATAAAAAATTACTGACAAAATTAAGACCTTTGGCTAGCTACTTCCATTCTCTCAAATAGTGAGCCATGCTATGCATCTATCAAAATGTTTGGCACAGGGCTTTACCTAACTTTCCTGACTTGTCATGCACAGGGCTTTACCTAACTTTCCTGACTTGTCATTAGCACACCTGAACAGTTTCTTTATTAATAACGTAGGATCGTTATGAGCGAATGGCAAGAACTGAACTCTAAACTCAAGTTGTTCTGGCGTCCCCCGACCAAACTAAGAAATCCGCTTGTCAAGGCAAAACTACCTTGCTCCGGAGCCGGCCCTCCGAGGGTTGTGGCTCAGGGTTCTTGTGGAACATTTAGGTTCGGCCGACGGAGGTGTGCACTTTGCCCAGCGATCAAAAGCGGAACCAGTGTTACGAGCTCGGTCACCGGTGTGGAAATTCCTTGTTTTCAAAAGTCTAAGAACTTCGGAACTAATATGCAAATTAGAAATTCCGAATTTTCTTAATATGCAAATTAGTTTAGCCAATATTTAAGAGGGGAAATTTTCATCATTTTCGGTGGTCACTTTCAATTGAACCAAAATTCAACACTCAAATTGGAGAAGCCGAAGCCCTGGATTCGAAGTAAGGTTAGAGGTTGGTTGATGGGTTGGGATTAATTTTGTTTTTGATTAATATAAATGTACACGGTCATATTTTGTATTTTGTTCCTGTCAAATTGCGTTGTCTTCAAAATAAATTCAGTTTTGTTTGAGTTTTCTTTTTAACTTCAAAATTACACACTCATCACGAACCTTAGCAAATCTCTTTCCTTCTTCTTTTACCAAATTTCCATAAAAGTGGCGACCGTGTACATGTGAGTAGATTTTGAAGTTTTGAAATTTTAATGGGGATTGACCAACCTCTAATCTTGGGTGCCTGGCTTGACCAGTTGACCCATGGTCAAGTCAGGCTAAAGCTTCTGATCAAAATTTTTTTAAATATTTTCCATTTTAAAAGAGGGATAATTCCTGCTCCCATTTTTTGTTCTAAAAATGATTAAAATTTTTGCACCTTTAAACTGTTATTGCACTTTGCACTTTACGTTTGTATTATTTTCAGTTAATTTTGGAAGTGTTCCAGGAAGGGGTCTGCTGGATCAGTCGGTGGCATTCAAGTCATGGCTGGATGGTCCTGGAGCATCTATCGGCCGAAGACTTCTTTGGGAACCCGGCCTTGGATTTGGAAGTCACCGCCTGTTCCAGCAGATTCCGATCAGATTGAATCAGGTTGTAAACGTTTCGTTTTTCTACATTCGATTTACAATTAAATTAATTATTTGAATTTTTATTATTTGAACATTAACATAGTTTTCTTTTGATAGGGAACTGTCGGTAATCCCTGTCCCAGGATCAGGATTCCTGGGGTTCGGATTTCTGCCTGTTTCCCTCCTCAAATTTATGAGTTTAGATATTAATATTAGTATTTAGTTTCTGCGATATTTTGTTTATTTTGCTTAAAAACTTGGTCGGTTCGTACATTTATATTTGTTCTTTGTTCTAGTTTCCTCCCTATCCTCCCTCCCTGGTGAGTCAACGCCTCCCCTCAGCTGCTTATTGGTGGTGTACGGTTGGTTGTGGAGGGTTTTGTTGGGGGTTGGTCCAGTTGTTCTGTGGTTTCTTGCGTGTTTGGATCGGAGGTCCAGGTTGGATCATTCTGGCTCGGGTCCCGGTCATACATTAACACGGGGTCCGATTCTGGGGGGGGTCTACCCCGACCTCGGCGAGGGGGTCTACCCCTGAAAAAATCCAAAATTTTAAGGGGGTCTGCCCCGAAATTAGCAAAAATTCCGAGTTTTTAAGGTTTTGACCAAAAATTAGCAAAAAATGGCAATTTTTAGCGATTTTTAAGAAATTTTTTGAAAAAATCGCTAAAATTTGTTAAAAAACTTCCAATTTTCAGTGAAAATCGCTGAGGGGTCTACCCTTTTTTCCTTTCTGTACGAGAGGGTCTGCCCTTTTTTCCTTTTCGCTGAGGGGGTCTACCCGTTTTTTGTCGGTCTGTGGGGGGTCTGCACCCCCCCATTCCCCCCCACGTTATCCTATGGTCCCGGTGCTACATATCTAGCTGGTCGGGGTGCTTTTGCCCGAAGGCGGGCGGCTCCCGGGGGCACGGGTGGGACCCTGTGGCGGTTACCTGTCGGTCGCTGATGTATGTTGCCAGAGGTGAACAAGCTGGCTGTGAGTTTATGAACTTTCTAGTGGGCTGTGGGGGGCACAGGTGTGCTGGTTCTAGGGTGTGGGCCCTAGTCGGGCATTGGTATTGTGGTGCATGTTTTGGTGGCGCTAGCTGGTGATGTCCCTTCCCCGGCGTTCGACTACCTTGTCCCTTTTTCCGGTTGTGTTTTTGTACTGTTCGTATCATGTTGGTTTCTTTAATTAGGATTGGGGGGAGTTGTACGCGGTTTTTGGTTATGCTGGGTTGGGGGTGTCGTGGGGTTAAATTTTGTCAAAATTCTGAATATGTCTACAGGTGGTTTCGGATTTTGGGGTTTCATTGGGGTGCTCGCTACCTTGGCCAGGCCATTGTACAGTACTAATGTACAGTAATTGGCTAGGCCATTGTACAGTAATTCTTTTTCAGTTTCATATTTGCTATGGGGTTCTTACTTTTTTGGGTTTAAGTGAATATATTTGTCAAAAAGTTCCTTCTGAGGTTTGGGAATCTTAGGTCTGAAGGTTCCGGAATGTAAGTTCTGAAGTTCAAGAAATTTTACTTTTGTTCAAAACTTTAGCCTTTTTTGTGAGGGTGCTTCTTCGCTGCGGTTATTATTTTTGTCTTGTATATATTTTTGTCCTTTCTGTCTGTCCCGGAGGTTCCGGGGTAGTTTTACACGTACCCGTTAAGCCAGTAGTGTTGTGTTGTCGGCTTCGGGCAGGCGTTCGTGTGTGCGAGATGCAGTTTTAGGTTCCTTTTGTGTACTAATGTTGTTTTATTATGTACTAGTAGGTAGGTTAGCTAGGTTAACTTTAATTTTATTCTACTGACTGTGTGGACCGCGGCGAGGGCGCGCGCTTTCGAAAGAGGGGGTATTTTGTGGAAATTCCTTGTTTTCAAAAGTCTAAGAACTTCGGAACTAATATGCAAATTAGAAATTCCGAATTTTCTTAATATGCAAATTAGTTTAGCCAATATTTAAGAGGGGAAAGTTTCATCATTTTCGGGTCACTTTCAATTGAACCAAAATTCAACACTCAAATTGGAGAAGCCGAAGCCCTGGATTCGAAGTAAGGTTAGAGGTTGGTTGATGGGTTGGGATTAATTTTGTTTTTGATTAATATAAATGTACACGGTCATATTTTGTATTTTGTTCCTGTCAAATTGCGTTGTCTTCAAAATAAATTCAGTTTTGTTTGAGTTTTCTTTTTAACTTCAAAATCACACACTCATCACGAACCTTAGCAAATCTCTTTCCTTCTTCTTTTACCAAATTTCCATACTGGGTTGAAATATCGACTCAGAGGTAATTTCGATAGCACAAGCGCGGGTGTCGTTTATTTGGCGGAAATCACGGGGTGCCCTTCCCAATATATGGGGGAGACTGGTAACCCACTCTCTATACGGTTTAATGGATACGACATGACATTGAAAATGGATGCTAATAAGCCACTTTCGCGTGATTTTAGCAGTCATAGCCATAATTTACATGATCTGCTTGTTACGGTGATCGATTCAGCGGACGACGAAGCCACACGAAAGAGGAAGGAGAAGTGGTGGATAAGTCAACTCTTTTGGAATCAATTGGGAAACCGTCCTTCGCAAAAACAAAACCCCACCTCCCGGAACTTTTGCTACTAGCATCCATTCTGGAGTAGTCGACAACAACAGCAACAGTGGTAACAATTTCAATTTTGAGCCCTCCCGGCCCCCCAGTCCCCCGGATCCCAACCCTCCCAGAGACCCCTTAGACATTGGATTCCTGAAAGGTGATTTGTCCAAAATCAGGAATTCCCTGTTGCCAACCTTTGTCGGGGTCTTCTTTGTGAGTTCGTTTGATGCACTGGGTTCCAGCAGATCAGCAAGAGGGGTCAGCACTTGCTTTGACTTGATCGCCGGATTGATGATGAATCTTCCAAAACCTGATCAGAACTTACCTTAATTGGTCCTGATCCAATCCTTGTGATGAATTCCTGAATGGCAATCGCGCCTGGCTTTCGAAGACAATCGCGCCTTTTTACACAACACTAAGACTCCAAGTTTAGCACGTCAATGATTTATTATAATTAATACAATTATAACGTGTACACTTCAAAACAATGATAGTTAAAATACAATAAGAGATATTAATAGGGATAGTTACAAGTTGTGCAGATCAAATACAATTACAGAAAAAGTACAGTGTTCAGTTACTGTACCAGAGTTGCCAGTTACCGGTCGATTGGTATGATTATTAATATTATCCTAATTTAGGACAATATTACCCAATTTACGTAAATATATGAACAAGGTTCAGTGGTACCTCTTCTTCTCTTACTCACACTTGGTCTCTATTACCTAATTATTACACTGTCTCCAATACTCTGCTAATCCATACCTATATGCTTTCTCGTGTACCTATATGCTTGTGCTGTGCGACTCTTTATCCGTCCTTACAAACGGATTATCAAACTACAAACCAATGAAACTACAAATCAGCAAATATTAATTAAATTAAACCTGGGGTCGGACTTTGGGTGAGTCCCCGAATGTTGGACACTGCTTTCCCGAAGGTCCGCTCCAACACCTAGACAGGGTTACTATGCGGAGATGTCTTTTGAGGAATGCAGAAAATGGGGGGAATGCTGGTTCTGTCCTACCTATTCCTAATTAATGAAATTTAGCACAATTACAAAGTTCAGAGATTGGTTCTTCTTCGGGTTCTTCGGTTATCAAGATACTATGAACTCCTGGCTGATATCTAAGCTTAAACCGGAGACAATGGGGGCTTAGCCCCTGAGGCGAAAAGGGTGAACTGGATAAGGTTATTCCTTTTCAGAACTGAATTAGTGAGTGATTTTGCATGTTAAAGTCCACTTTACAGTTTGCTCAAATTGACCTGAAGCGCGGGCGGAATTCGTCTCTGATCTCGACCTTAGTTATGCTCTAAGTCCACAAGGTACCTACAGTGATTAGGCTCCACAAAAGTTTGACTGATAGTCCAAATCAGGGATCACTCCTGGATCCAATAATCGACCAAAATACTGATTCCAAACAACGTTCCTTATTTAAGCACTTCCACTGACTGATCCAAGTCAGACTAGCTTACTGGCTCCGATTTCGAACTGGAGACGATCCGCGCACCCATTAAACGGCGTTAAAGGCGTTAAAACCCATTAGTACAAAGTTATGGTGCGGGAATAAAACCCAGTAACCATTACTCGTTCTTTAATAGCTTTCCAGGCTCCAAAATGTGCATTTTGGCCCATTTTGAACCTTGAGGTCTAACAAAGCAACCCGAAACATACAAAATTAACTTTTTTTGAACATATCGTATTCCTGACAAAATTGGTCGTTTCCGACTGTTTTTCTTGCATAGAACGTGCCTTCTGGACCACTTTTTGGTTGACACAGGCGGAATTTAACTTGTATTGGCATGGCTCTTTGAGCAAACGGGATGACTGAACAATACCTCTATTTTCGGCCTAACTTAGGTCCAAATACACAGATTTATCACGGGAAATAGGTTTAACTAGTCGGCAACTTTGGCGAAATTCGCCGATTTTTCGTAAAATATCGCCAACGGTTTTTCTTTCACTGAAATGTACCGAATATATTTGTTTTGCAAAAGCGTTAATTGATAAAGCTCTGGATAAAAAGATTAAAAGTTGAGATAGATAATATCTGTACGCTAGCGACTTGTTAGAAAATTGGCTGCGATAAGCAAGCTACTCGATCTACATCAGTGCTCCACTGTCTGCCTAATATATGCTATTATAAATGACATTAATCAAAAACCCTAAACCCTTACAGAATGACTATACTACAAACGCGAACCACTAATAGAAGATTGTTGTTTACTAAAAAGAGAACAAAAAATCAACAATACTCTTTTTCAACAGAGTCGTTACACGTATCAGAAAATCAGATCGCATACAAACAATAAAGACCATTGCTACAAAAAAGGTCTGTCTTCGAGAATTTAGTTTGTCGGTGGCTGTAATTTCTTATTATGTCGTGCGGAAAAGATTTGCTGCAAACTGGACACAGAATGGTCAAAGTACAAAGAACAGAACACACACGCACACACACACAGAATGCTTCTGTCGACGACGGACCTGTTTCTTGCAAATCAAAAACTATATTACAAGGCCATGTGTGTAGGATGTAAAGCTCAAAACTAAAACTACTCATGATAAAATTAAGATTGACAAGATATTAAGATATCCCTTTTTGAACCTAAATATATATTGATAAAGTGTTCACAACTGTCTGATACAATTTTGTGCAACACGTTGTTATTCCAAGTTTGCTAAAATAGAATGACAACAAAAGACAAGACATTCAACCGCAAGCACCGAAATTGGCTGTAAACAGTATGTGCATAGATTCATAGGGATGAAGGCACCAGTAAAATGAAAACTAGGTAAAATAAACAAAACTAATAGTAGGAAAGCAGCCCATGGTGCCAACAGAAATTCTTGTTTTCGGAAAGATAACTGCTCAGCTTCAAGTACAAAAGAAAGCAGGAGCTACTTGACCTTTGTAAGGACACATCGTTAATACGGACATCGTCAACTTTGCCCCTCCACTCCACAATTTGAACGTCGGACCCCAATTTTAAAGTCATAAAATCGGTCGCCAAAATATGTTCCCCGGGAAAAATTGGGCAGAGAAAAATTTTACGGCAGCGCGCAGCACAAATTGTATTGAAATTAACGCATTCTCTACATTATTACAAAATATTTCGTCTAAGGGCCTTTTCATAAAATGATTAAACGGATTAACTTAAAAGTTTAATCATTTTATGAATACGCTCACGGATTAAACGGATTAAAGTTTAATCCGTGACTTAAACGGACTAGTTTAATCCGTCGATCAAAAACCTTTTCATAAAATACCAACTGATTAAACTTTAATCCGTGACGTATTCATAAAATCGTGACGGATTAAAATCTTATCGGATTAAACTTTAATCCGCAGCCTTTTCATAAAATGATTAAGTTTAATCCGTTTAATCCGTCACTTAAAAACAGTTCAAAAGCACTAAAGTTTAATCCTTGTTATTTGCGGGGATTAAACGGATTAAACATCAATTATAGTACCGAATGCGTTTGAGACATCGACTTTAGACCTTCACTGCTCATTCATTACTTGAAGTACAGCAATTATCATTATACCAAAATGTAGCTTATCATTTTGCCTTTTTAATGGCTACGGTGAAACATATTTTGGTTGTCTAGGATTTTCTTTGCTAATTATGGAAGGAGTGCAACTTTTCAAATTTTTGCCGACTGAAGTAATGTTTTGGTGGGGCAACGGTTTCATCAATCGATACTTCTGTCAAATGGGGATCATTTAGTTTATAACGAAATCGCTTTTCTTTCTGGAAAATCAGATATTAAAATGTTTGTGTAACCCGAATACTAACTGTCTACCTTTCTCATCTTTCTTTACGCAGCTAGAAAGCAGCAAAACATAGCTGCAGCTAGCAAAAACTACTCGTAGGTGGTTGTTTCATCCTGTGCTGTGTTTTAAAATGGCGTAACTTGTTGCAAAATATTCAGAGTTGGAAAGAGATTAGTTTGAGCAAGAGTGCATAATTGCACTAGTATTAAGAAGAAGAGTAAGCCACTAGAGGGCTTCTCTTCACTGCATTGCGTAACGATGCTCCGCCCACAATACGCGAATGTTCCCCCGTTTGGGGGGGTCGACCAAATTGACATCGCATCCCGTTTGGTGGGGCGGGAGTAACCAACAGCCAATCAGATTGCAGAAACCCCCTCCGTTTGGTGGGGGGGGGGTAAACCAGGCTAAGTTTTGCTCATTCTGATTCGCTCTTGGCCCGCCCAAACGGGGACCACTTTCAGCGACCCCCCCAAACGGGGACCACTTTCGGCTACCCCCCCCACCAAACGGGGATCACTTTCGGCTACCCCCCCCCCACAAAACGGGGACCACTTTCGGCTACCCCACCCCACAAAACGGAGGGGGGTATACCTGTCGACCCCCCCAAAACGGGGGAACATTCGCATATTGTGGTCGGAGCACCGTTACGCAATGCCAAGAAGAGGAGCCCTCTAGTGGCTTACTCTTCTTCTAATATATAGGAGAAAATCACGGACTCTTGGTTTGAGGCTTATTTGTTATTCCACTACCATCTCAAACTACAAACTAGTTTACTTTTCTGGCTAACTACGTAGTTCTTTTTCAAAATTACTGGCTCATCTTACGGACAATTTTGGTTTATTTATGCTCCATCGATGCACGGTCTAATCGCACATTTTATCAATGCGTATAAGCTGCAGTTCGTTGCTTTAAGCTAAGAAAGGGATTTGGCCAAAATCGAGTTTGGCAAAACCGCCATTATTTTGTATTGAACATAGACTTCTCGCCAACTACCACCCATGGATTCGCATGATGTTTGACAATATGAAAACTCACACTATTGCGAAGGTTCATTTTGGTTTGAGCTAAAACGTCTCCAGTTTGCGAGAAACCTCAATACGAATTTGCGAAATGTCGTGTCACCGGACATTTAACAGATTTTCTGGGGATTTATGACCTGCTGAGTCAAATCCTAAAGATAGTCCCCCCAGGCCCCTTCACAATAAGGACGCAAAAAGAAATTTTGGTCGATTCTACAGTTTTAAGAATTCCAAGTTCAAAGGTTGATGGCCTATATTCAGCCGGTATGTCAAAACTTTTTGCTAGTTTTTTGCTAATTTAGCTAGTTTCGTAACCTCTAACTATCAATTTTTGAAAATCGATATCTCAAAACTGTTGAATTAACCAAAATTTCCTTTTATGCCTTGATATATGAAGGACACGGGTCAAGAGAGATTTTTTAGCATAGGGGTCGCGGCAGCGACCCCTATAATATGAGTGAAAAGTGGCTGGAGACAGTGTAAAATAAGCTGCGCTGATTTCATGCGCAAATTGTAGAGCACATCGAGTTTAGTATATCTGGGAAGTTTCAGCCCCGTATCACTTACCGTTAAAAAGTTGCGTCCCGGACTGGTTATGGTGGCGATGTCAGACCCACCCATCTAGCTGGGCAGGTTCCACTTTGCCGTCGGGTGGGTCAAGTCGGAAACCGCTTCCTGGAGGTCCATAGTAGGCTCTATCTGGTCTCTCAAAACTTTGTCTATAGGGGTTTTCTGGTGTGCCCAGCTCATTCCCGGTATCCGTTTTGCCGTCCGACGTGCCTATATTGCTGGGCTGGTTCTACTTTGCCGTAGGGAGGGTCAACTCGGAAACCGCTTCCTGGAGGTTCATAGTAGGCTTTACCTGGCCTCTCAAAACTTTGTCTATAGGGGTTTTCTGGTGCTCCCAGCTCATTCCCGGTATTCGTTTTGCCGTCCGACGTACTTATTTAGCTGGGCTGGTTCCAGTCTGCCGTTTGAAGGGTCAGTCGGGTGGGGGGGGGGTCAAGTGGTCGAAAATAAAGTTTTTCAAAAGTGGTCAAATTTGGTATCAAATGGAAGCCCTAAGTGAGCTGAGCAACTTTTGTCATAGAACTGCATACCCAGAAGCTGCGCAATACAGCATACAAATAAGCTGCGCAATATCCTGCGCAGATCCTCAAATTGTAGAGCACATCGAGTTTAGTATGTCTGGGAAGTTTCAGCCCCGTATCACTTACCGTTAAAAAGTTGCGAAATGTCGGCTATGTTTTCTTCCGGTTTCTCCTATTTGATGGTTGTATTGTACATAATGTTCGCCGCTTTCACGTGAACTGCAGCGGTGGGCCAACCTAAAGGGCTATAGGGTCTAGTAGTTCCCTCTAAAGAATTTAAGAATCACTACTTTTTTGCGCCGCAGTGGGGCCGCAAAGTCGGCTCATAACGAAAAGTGACCATTTTTGTGGTCGTCGCTCAGGTAGAACATTACGAGCTGGAGCTGATTTCATTTTATATTCAGAAATTACATATATTGAACTAACTAACAGTCCAGGTTGCGTTGTACACTTACATACTTTATGTAATTCAAGAAGGAACCACACGCTTTGGAATTTTTGGAATCACGTTTTTCTTGTTTTACCTGCTCGCAGAACGGTTGACTCTCAGAAGTTATGAATTTAAGGATTCGGCAAAAGTTCAGTACTTAACGAAATTTAATCAAAACATGTAGATGTATAGCTGCTCTCTACATTATGCTCCTAACATGGTTGGAAAACTCCCAAGCTGAATCTTAATTGCACCGAAACCTTTTAAACACAAGATTTTTAGCGTAAATTTTACACTTTCCAATAATTATAACAATATGGCGGAGTCACCACTGAATGGTTAAACAGAATATATATATATATATATATATATATATATATATATATATATATATATATATATATATATATATATATATATATATATACATGCAAACCGTACCCTTTGTGGACGCAACTCCCACTGTACCCCCTTTGTGGACGCAGAAATTGTCTCTCCCAGAAAACAGCACCAGATCGGATTCGCTGATAAAGTTCGTCCAACGCCGGAACGATTGCGAGGTGCGCTGCAAGTGCTGAAATATGAGCACAAGCACGCTGTCCCGAGCCAGGGCCCAAGCCGGGCAGTCCTTAAGTTTTCCGATGAGCTTATTTAGCTTCGTCACCGCACCGTCGATCTTCCTCCCCGTACGGGGGTCCACCGGTCGCCACCAAAGGATAAGCTTTTCGTACATGCTGACGCCCAACTGCTTTGCCTGGATGTAGCCAAACATTTGCCAGATGCAGTAGAACCGAAAAGGGGTACCGCCGTCGACCTCGATGTAAATATCGTGGCGATGGTAACGACAGAAAGGATGGTCAGCTCGAGATATGTCGATCCGCCTAGAACTGCTCGGAGCAGAGTGGCCGGTTGAGGGGCGCATCTGATACGGGTATTCGTCGTCACTGCTCTGTGCACCCCACTCGTTCCAGCTGTGGGTGGAGTCACTGAAATAGTCACCGGGCTCAGAAAGCCATCCGGAGCAACCAGAGCTAGTGGCTGAAGTAGCTGGGGAACTCAGTCTCCGTAGGTTTTGGGAATAAGCGCCCTGATCAGAGCTTAGAATATGGTCTGGGGGTGGTATCTGGCGGCCAAACTTGCTTGAGCCTGCCTTACCACCTCGGTGATTGAGCGAAGAAGCCATTTCCTGAAAGAAAAATTAGATGCGTATATATATATAATTATATATATATATAAATAGTATATGTGCTGTGTTGTTGCCGCCACCACTACATATTAACAAGTCAACTTAACGATCTCTACCGAACGGAAGGCCAGAGCTACTTGGGCTCAAATTTATACCAGACAGTTAGCAATATTACTCTCTGCTGGAGTAACCTGGGGGCAGATTCATAAAAAATCTACTAGCATGCGAGTACTAGCGTGCTAATACTCGCAATGCTAGTGCGAGATGCAAGTACGAGTGTTTCATAAAACTTTTTGAGAACTCGACCAAATTAGCTAAGATTCTGCTGCTGCTATGTATATATATATATATATTATAATAATATATACATTCGCGAATATATATATTTGCGCGACTACAATGTTGGGGGGGGCCGGGGGCCCCCAAAAATTTCTGGGGGATTGGAAAATGGCTGGGGGGAAGGGTCACCCCCCCAATTACACCTATGTTTAAAACCCATGCCTACTGTTAAGATTACTTCATGGTGCGATGTTATTTAGCATTAGCAATGGCTGAAAATCCTATTTTTGGCAAAAAGTAGAAAAGGTTTTGGTGAATGTTTGGGGGAGGTCTAAAAAGGGGTCCCGCCCCAAAAATTTCGGGGAAGACTCCAACTAGTTCCCGTTACACCTATGGCCCTGGACCCCCTTGCAATTTGTGTCCTTCCCTTTGACGTGTCGGGCTCCTGTTCTTCAAGATTTCAGCAAATTCGTCCGAATGTGTAGGAATATTTATGAAAACCTTAAAATTTGAATTTGAAACTTTGTTAAAAACTGAAATATTTCGCGAATATTAATTATCACATCTATATTAATCAAATTAAATTATTAAATCAAATTAATTATTAAATCTAATAATTAAATTAATCAAAACTAGGTTGTTATTGAGAAAACACTGAAGTTTTCAAAAACAAAACTTACAGAGGAGCCGGAATCAGAGAAGGCAATAAAATAGGACAGGCAAGTCATCACATTAGGTACTTTAAGCAAGCTTGCTTGAAAGCACCTAAACAATGCATGCTTTGAATGTATATACACATATGCATCAAAACCTAGCGCAATTCATCACGTGACCATTAAGCTTGTGCTTAACTTCAAAATGCAGCAGCTGGTGTTAGCTAAAATGAAATAGTGGACATATCTTAGTTTAGACTAGGTCAAAGTGGGGACCTATTTGTTTTAGGTTACATAATATATATATATATATGTATATATATATATATATATATATTAGGGATCGACCGGAACTCCAAAAAACCGGAACCGGAACCGGAACTGGCTTTAAAAAACCGGAACCGGAACCGGAACCGGAACCAGCTCTTTTAACACTACAAAAATCGAAATTTTTTTCTGACGTTTTGGACAATTTTTGCACAATTTTTCGCTTTTTTGTAGTTACTAGAACATTGTAATAACGTTTGAATTATATTTTATATATATAGTTATTTCAATGCAGGAACATGAAATTTGCAATTTATTAAGAGATTTTTGTCTTACAGCATAGTTAAACTTGACTACATTATAGCTTTAAAATTAAAATTTAAAATTAACACGGTATGAATATGGTATATTTATATTATTCGAGCACATTTTCAATGGCATCTATATTTTTACATTCTATATACAAATTTCGATGAATAATTTAATCGAATGCAAGTTGACTTTTAAAGAAGATTTACTGGGAAATAAAATTTAATTTCTTAATTATAGTTAAGCTGAATTTTCAATTAAACTAAATAAGTAATAGAAACTGATTCCACGAAATTTTTGCGAGCACCAGAAACTGCTCTTACAGCTTTCGGCAAAATAAGTCAGAAACATGTTTAGTTTTTATCTGGCTCGTCTGATAATTTCTAGTCATAATCAAAAAGTTCATTTAACTTTACTAGAGCGCTAGGAAAAGTTGCACCATTTTCAAAACGCAAAATAAAAAATAATGATGCCATTTACATTTTTAGAAAACAAAAGATATTTATTACCATTTTAGTTTACTTTTATTCTCTCTGTACTTCAGACAAAATTAAAATTTTTCTGAAAATTACGGTTCTTGTACAAATTCCGTATTGTAAAAGCTAATCCGGTTATGAACTTAGGTAACATCGGCTAATAATACAAAATTGGACTTGTTTAGAACATCGGCTTTTAATTCCTTAGCTTATTATTATATCTCAGTATACTTTGTTATTGGAGTTTTCTGATTAAAATGCAAATGGTTTTTGCATGGTTAAAAAATATATATATACATTTTCATCCATTAAGCACATAAGCCAAAAGTATTTTTCACAAGTTTCAAAGAAAGTCAAAATGGACAATTTTTCCAACTTGAATTAAAGGACATTTCTTCCTCTTGGCTCGCTTCATCAGGATTTTTAAATTTTAAATGACGTTTCTTCAAAAGATTTTTAAAAACCATTGCTATTTGTTCCATCTATAATTTTTTAGTAATTCTGTTGATCTGCGCACTGGATTACTTACTAAACAAAGAGCAATAAACTTACGTAGTCCATATTTAAAGTCCAGTCTCGATTTAAACAATTAAAAAGATTAAATTTAAGCTAAAACTGACATTTGATTATACAACAGCGCACTCTATAATTTTGAAATAGCATAGGTTCGACGGTAAATCTTCAATAATTTCAATTCAACATTAGGTATCCTTACCACTACTTAAATTTAAAAGTTTCGGCGGGTTTGCGCTATGCTGATTTATTAAGTATTTTTCTGTTTTATAATATATTAATAGTTATTCATAACAACGATACATTAGACATTATTATTACAAATTCTAAACATTCTAAGTAATGCAATAGCGCCGCAGGCGAAAATTTTTGAATAAATCATATTTTGGTTCTAAGAGAATCGCAGTTTTTCAAAAAGTTTTAAAGAAGTTTGATAAAATTTTTGAAAATTTTAATAAAATTTTGCTTTTGATAATAGGCTAAAATTGGTTCCGGTTCCGGTATATATATATATGGAATATATATATATATATATATATATATATATATATATATATATAAATGTATATATGTATATATATATATATATATATATATGACCGGACGCCGGGGGAAGACGGAAAAATAATAAGAAATAACGCACATAATATATACCCAAATTAAAGGACATCCTTTTTCGGAAAAAATCGGCAACCCATATAATTATAAACGGACATACCCAAATTAAAGGGTTGCCTTTTTGGCAAAAAAGAGGCAACCTAATAACTTCACTTACAGTGGTAGAATTGTCGATATCTGGCACCGTAACAGGTGAAGATACATGGAGACAGCGACCAGGTATCTTTGCTTTCGTCGCAGTAGGGCATGGTAGAGAGACGGTACTGGCACGCCCATAACCCGGGCACCGACTGTTCCCATTGGTGCAACAGTAGGATGGTCCCACGATAGGACAGATGCAGTCCATCACGATCGTACAGCAATGGATTCAGGATCCGTTCACCAGTATCCGTCGTAATACGGAAGCTGTCGGGTTTAACATCCAGCAGGTGAAAACCAGAGGCCGCACAAGCCGCAGCTAAACAGGCCCGGAGCCGATTATATTGGCCCTCGCACACCTCTGGCTTGCCGATCTGCTTCTGCGGTAGTGGAGGCGAAACTACACCCTCCCGGAAAATGATCCCAGGATTCGACGGAGCTCGTTCAGCTCAGCCTCCCAAGTGGATTCGGGATCCTGAGTCATCAGGTTGCTTAAATTAACTAGGATGAATCCATAGTTATACAAGTCAACCCAGCTGACGTTACGCTTTTCCAGCATGCGGGAAATGTCATGGAATCGGCACCCACCGATCGCCACTATATGGCCACCTTCCAAATACCCGAGTTTCCTCAGGATAGAGTTCGTCAAGATAAGGCTCGTACGATTCGGATGGGACTCAACAATACCAGTACAGAGGCCAGCCAACGAATAAGGAGACTGTGCCTCGCAGTTAGTACGCAGCTGGCTCAAGAAACGACCCAAAACAGCCGGGTAATGGCTGGCTCCCATCAGGTCGTCCGGATTAGCCTGCTCCGTGTAACGATGAGACACGCCATTGTCCCAGAAACTGTCTTTCCCAGAAAACAGCACCAGATCGGATTCGCTGATAAAGTTCGTCCAACGCCGGAACGATTGCGAGGTGCGCTGCAAGTGCTGAAATATGAGCACAAGCACGCTGTCCCGAGCCAGGGCCCAAGCCGGGCAGTCCTTAAGTTTTCCGATGAGCTTATTCAGCTTCGTCACCGCACCGTCGATCTTCCTCCCCGTACGGGGGTCCACCGGTCGCCACCAAAGGATAAGCTTTTCGTACATGCTGACGCCCAACTGCTTTGCCTGGATGTAGCCAAACAGGTGCCAGATGCAGTAGAACCGAAAAGGGGCACCGCCGTCGACCTCGATGTAAATATCGTGGCGATGGTAACGACAGAAAGGATGGTCAGCTCGAGATATGTCGATCCGCCTAGAACTGCTCGGAGCAGAGTGGCCGGTTGAGGGGCGCATCTGATACGGGTATTCGTCGTCACTGCTCTGTGCATCCCACTAGTTCCAGCTGTGGGTGGAGTCACTGAAATAGTCACCGGGCTCAGAAAGCCATCCGGAGCAACCAGAGCTAGTGGCTGAAGTAGGTGGGGAACTCAGTCTCCGTAGGTTTTGGGAACAAGCGCCCTGATCAGAGCTGAGAATATGGTCTGGAGGTGGTATCTGGCGGCCAAACTTGCTTGAGCCTGCCTTACCTCCTCGGTGATTGAGCGAAGAAGCCATTTCCTGAAAGAAAAATTAGATGCGTTAATATATAATTATATATATAAATAGTATATGTGCTGTGTTGTTGCCGCCACCACTACATATGAACAAGTCAACTTAACGATCTCTACCGAACGGAAGGCCAGAGCTACTTGGGCTCAAATTTATACCAGACAGTTAGCAATATTACTCTCTGTTGGAGTAACCTGGGGGCAGATTCATAAAAAATCTACTAGCATGCGAGTACTAGCGTGCTAATACTCGCAATGCTAGTGCGAGATGCAAGTACGAGTGTTTCATAAAACTTTTTGAGAACTCGACCAAATTAGCTAAGATTCTGCTGCTGCTATGTATGTATATATATATAATATATATATATGTATATATATATGTATATATATATATATATATATATTATAATAATATACACATTCGCGAATATATATATATATATATGCGCGACTACAATGTTGGGGGGGGGGCCGGGGGCCCCCAAAAATTTCTGGGGGATTGGAAAATGGCTGGGGGGAAGGGTCACCCCCCCCCCAATTACACCTATGTTTAAAACCCCTGCCTACTGTTAAGATTACTTCATGGTGCGATGTTATTTAGCATTAGCAATGGCTGAAAATCCTATTTTTGGCAAAAAGTAGAAAAGGTTTTGGTGAAGGTTTGGGGGAGGTCTAAAAAGGGGTCCCGCCCCAAAAATTTCGGGGAAGACTCCAACTAGTTCCCGTTACACCTATGGCCCTGGACCCCCTTGCAATTTGTGTCCTTCCCTTTGACGTGTCGGGCTCCTGTTCTTCAAGATTTCAGCAAATTCGTCCGAATGTGTAGGAATATTTATGAAAACCTTAAAATTTGAATTTGAAACTTTGTTAAAAACTGAAATATTTTGCGAA
>JASAND010021141.1:0-42473 GCA_030248195.1 Trissonchulus latispiculum | reverse complement strand
GTATGTTTAACACGTAAACATAGGCAAATTTTGGAAATTTTTGAAATTTGCTTAATTTCCGCAGTTTAAGCATCCTATCACAGAGAAAACGTGTTTTTATTGCATTTAAAGTCAAACCCGACCTATTTTAGTGAAAAATTAGCGGTTTTTGGCGAAATTTGAAAACTTTGGCTTGAAATGGCACCATCTCAGATTTTGGCCACCTGGACCTCACATAGAAGGTCGAACCTAGGTAAAATCTATACCAAATTAATCAGGAGGCTCTACTGAGCTAAGAAATGCATGAATTTTTCCTTTGCTGCTAATGGTTAGTAAAAAATT
The DNA here is from genome assembly GCA_030248195.1 of Trissonchulus latispiculum. NCBI lineage: Eukaryota > Metazoa > Nematoda > Enoplea > Enoplida > Ironidae > Trissonchulus > Trissonchulus latispiculum. The sequence goes on along the minus strand of JASAND010021141.1, from coordinate 42,152 downwards.
TCATTTTGAAATTTGGGTTTTTTCCCGCACATGGGTTTTTTTTTCCCGCCGAGTCTAGGTCACCCCCAGGTCGCACCACAGGTATTAGAGCCAAATGGCATACACCATCGTGAAGTTCGAGACATGTCCTCTGTGAAACTATAATCCGTTTTGGGCTAAGTCTTTCCAGTAGTTCAGGGTGACCCCCCAAAGTTGACCCTGCCTGACCCCCATGTTGGGACCAAAAATTCCAAAATTTTCAAAGTCCCAAAAAATTTGCTGAGAGGCAGGGGGAACTACAATAATACACCCTCTAGGGTAGTTTTGGACGCTCTTTAAGATAGGTTATTAAAATCCGATCTAGCTCATATGGGTGACTCACACTGGCGATGGGTTTTTCCCGCATATCGGATTGGGTTTTTTTTCCCGCCGCGCTATACATATTTCTCGTTAAAAATGTGTATGTATATTTCTCGCAATGATACAGACTTCAAGCCAAAAATTTGGACATTTTTGAAAAAATTTGCAAAATTTTATATATATACCCTAAAAACATACGTAGTTTCCTTTGGGGGGGGCTGGGTATCCAACTTTTCGACCAACTTTACCCCCCCCCCAGATTTTTTTACTTACCCTCCCCCAACTTTTGGCTACCCCTCCCGAACCCCCCCCCCCCCAACGATTTTTGGACCCATAAAGTTAGCTAAATTTGGTCGAAAAAGTCATTTTTTTAAAAATTTTTCTAAAATTTTGACCTAAAATCGCTTTAAAACAGTGCAAAAACGCCTAAAACGTTAAGAACAAACCTTTTGATGAAGAAAGGGCTAAATTACAGAACATTTTGCATTTTTTGGCCACTTTTCGAAATTTCTGAGGTCCGAATTCTGGGAAGGGTTGGGGTGGGGGTACCCCCCCAATCACATTTCGGAGGTCGGCCAAGATTTATATACCCCGCTAAGACCCAAAGTTCCAGCGAAACTATGCCTAAAAATACCCAATTTTTGGCAGTTTAAAAAATTTCTGGGGGGGGGCATAGTTTCCCTGGAAATTTTGGTGGGGGGGCAAACTTCGAAAATTTGGTGGTCGATCCCCGAAAAGTGATGGGGAGTACCCCCCCCGAACCCCCCCCCCCAAAATTCGGACCTCAGAAAATTCAAAAAATGGCCTAAAAACGCAAAATTTTCTGTATTTTAACGCTTTTTTGTCAAAACAAGGCTTGTTTTTATCATTTTAGGCGTTTTTACACCGTTTTAAACCGATTTTAAGCCAAAATTTGAGAAAAAATTTTCAAAAAATGACCAATTTTTAGCTAAATTTAGCTAACTTTTTGGCCCCAAAAAGTGCTGGGGGGGTTCGGGGGGGGCAACCAAAAGTGGGGGGAGGGATAGTCAAAAAATCTGGGGGGGGTAAAGTTGGTCGAAAATGTCGGGGGGGGTAACCCCCCAACCCCCCCCCCCCCCCCTAGGGAAACTATGGGGGAGAGTTGAGAAAATGGCTGGGGGGCTAACCTCCCAACCATAGGTGTATATATATAATCGGGGGACTCCCGATCGGGGAATGATCGGGGAATCGGGGGACTTTTAAGTTGGAAATAACGCTTTTTTAGCAAATTTGCGAATTTTTTCTAAATTTTTGTCCAAAAAATTTTTTACCCCCCCCCCCCAAATTCGATTTTTCCGGACCCCACCCCACCTCAAAACGGCTGACCCCACCCACCCTAATTTCGGCTACCCCCTCCCCCAACGATTTCTCAAGGTACACCTATGGGTACGGGTAACCCCCCCAGACATTTTTCCAAACCCCTCCCAGAAATTTTGGGGGCCCCGACCCCCCCCCCCCCCCCCCAAACAGGGGGGGTAGCCTTTGGTGTAACGGAGATTTGGGGTGGGGGGGGGCTCCCCCCCCAACATTTTCTGGGGGGGCCCATAGGTGTACCTGAGGGGGGGGGGGTGGGGGGGACCCCTCCCCCCAAATGGAAAAGTGCCGACCCCAACCTCAAAATTTTGGAGGCAGACCCCACCCCCAAATGGCCAAATCCCAGACCCCACCCACCCAAATTTTCCAGACCCCACCCTCAAAATTTTGAAAATTTTGCCTCAAAATTCGTAAAAATTCGAAATTTTGGCCATTTTTCGCGCCTTCGGCTACGACTACGTACGACTGCGGCTGCGACTACCCCCACCCCCAGTTGGGACGTCCGCCCCAAAAAGGTTTGGGGAGGGTTGAAAAAATGGCTTGGGGGGCTACCCCCCCCCCCCAACCCCCCCCACCTTACACCTATGCTTACAGCTCTTCTTTAGCATTGCGCGTGTAAAGCGTGCACGTAGCTAATGTATTTTGGTCTGAATAAATTATTATTCAATACTTGGTTTATTTCTCACCAGTTGACAAACTGAACGAATTAGTTACTAAATTAACTTGTTTGCTATCACTTGCGACAGTAACTACACTGGCGGCCTGAGTCTTCCATAAGCTACTGTTGTCCAAATCTTAAAGAAAAGAAAATTGTTGTCCGGCGGCGAACGAGCCCACAGTTCTTTCTTTCGGTTGATAGTCCAGTGTACTGACCATTGAGTTTTCTGTCATGTAGGCTCCAGCGCACTCAATGTAGCGTTTGCTCTGCTCCACTTTCTTCCACATAATATTAAAAAATAATCCAGCAGCAAAGTTCTAGCTGCAAACGGACGGGCGTTGGTGCGCGTATGTAAATGTGAGCGTGGATCCGCTGCAGATGGCTTCAAGAGGCTTTATGATGGCTTTAAGATGGTTCCATTATCAGGGTCATGGATTTAAGGTGGCGCTTACATTATCGGGATTATAGATGTAAAATTTGGACCGATTGCTCAATTTTAAGGTGGTAGTACCACTACCGGGGTGGACTTTGAACAGATGCTGTGAACTACATACTTAATGAATCGGCTTGAAATTTGGCAAGTTTGTTCTTTATCATGTTTTGCATCAGATGCGCTGATCTACGACGCTGCGGGGACTGGCTTGCTGTCTACACAATAGGAAATGTATTAAAAGCTTTAAATTTAAATATCTCCTTCAATCCTTTATGAAATCTTTTGAGATTTTCAGATCCCCACCTCAGGCCCGAATTTTTCGGGTCTGTGGTGCTGTAGTGACAACTTCCTTTCTTTCGCCTACTATCTTGTTTCTTTCTACAGCCATCGTGCACCACCTGTCAGTTTGAGGTTGTCTCGCGGGGTGTGTGTCTTTGGCAGGGCTATATGCCTATTCAAAAACGTGTCACTACAGTTTGGGAACGAATTCAAACTTGAGCTTGGTTCGATTGTGCCTGGGTGGCTCAATCGGTAGAGCGTCGGTCTAGTTAACCGAAGGTTGTGGGTTCGATCCCCACCTCAGGCCCGAATTTTTCGGGTCTGTGGTGCTGTAGTGACAACTTCCTTTCTTTCGCCTACTATCTTGTTTCTTTCTACAGCCATCGTGCACCACCTGTCAGTTTGAGGTTGTCTCGCGGGGTGTGTGTCTTTGGCAGGGCTATATGCCTATTCAAAAACGTGTCACTACAGTTTGGGAACGAATTCAAACTTGAGCTTGGTTCGATTGTGCCTGGGTGGCTCAATCGGTAGAGCGTCGGTCTAGTTAACCGAAGGTTGTGGGTTCGATCCCCACCTCAGGCCCGAATTTTTCGGGTCTGTGGTGCTGTAGTGACAACTTCCTTTCTTTCGCCTACTATCTTGTTTCTTTCAGTATATGGTTAGTTTACATATACGCTCAGGCCGTTTTTTTAGTTTTTCGTAAAAGTGAGTTTTCCGTTTTTTAGCGTGTTTGGAAATTTGTAAATTTTATATCTTGCCTTATATTGCGTTTTTCCAAAAACCAAGAAAACGGCCTGAGCGTATGCTGATGCAAAACATATTTGCAAAATTTGGTCCATTTTGACTGAAGGAGTGACGAGAAAATCAAAAACAAAAATTCTGTAATTTTTCATTGTTTGCTTTGGTTTTCGAAATTTCCAATGCTTTCACGCAGCTACAAAGTGCTTTCTATTAAATAATGCACATAAATAACGCAAAAGGAACCGTTAAAACCCAATAGATTTAATCTTCGGATATACTGTTTTTACTTTACATTATGTGTGCAAACGGTCAACGTAATTCAGCTATATCAGCTATATATCAGCTATTCAGCTTCAACCGCTTGTAACTTTTGATAGAAACCACGTACTGAAGAGATATGCTCTTTTTGCGCTCTTTCACGTAGTTCAGTAAAATTTAATATACGAAACTTAAATAAAATTTTGACTATTTGCGCATGCGCAAAGCCACAATGGTAGCTAGCCAATTATGCATTCTCTGACACCAAGATTTTGCGCAAAGATAGTTTGCCAACCAGTCTTGCTTTACCCAATGTTTTGTCAAGATTGTTTCAACCATGGAACAATTACGTAGAAAATCCCGGTAGTGGTACTACCACCTTAATGAACTCCCACCTGAAGTTACTCTTGGTGGCGGGGCATGTTTAGACAAAATTTCGGCAACAGAGACCACGCGTTTGGCTAGCTACCATTACGGCTTAAAAAATCGAAATTTGACGAAAGCTTTGTATGATAAATTCAAATGCACCAGGTAAAAGAGCATAAAAAGAGCTTTACAACGATATGCATATCTCTTCTGTACGTGGTTTCTATCAAAAGTTACAGGCAGTTGAATATATGGCAAAGTTACGTTGACCATTATCATTTCATATGGCAAAGTAAAAACTAGTCGTTCGAAAATGAGTTCTACTGGATATATCATGATGCTTTTATGTTGGATTTGTTTATTACTTTATGAGATACATTATACAACTTATTAAAATCAAAATATATGCGCAGAGTAAAAGCGATTAGAGCGAAATTTTCCAAACTAATTTTCTCATTAATGCTTCAACCAAAGTTGCTCAAATTTTGCATGTACGTTTATTTCAGAGGTACGCAGGGGCGATTTTTTAGTTTTTGGTTAAGTCGGATATTCCGCGAAATATTGACATTCAAAATTTTTGAACATGAATAAAATTCTCAACATTGCATAAATCGAGAAACTAAAAAATTGCCCCTGCGTTAGGTTTATTTATACATTTGTGCTAAATTTGAGCTTATTTCATTTAGCCGTTAATGAATGACACCGTTTTGAAAATTTAAACTTATCCCTTTCGTGTAGGTCGCAAGCCAAGCATTGGATTCTTCAAATTCTGCATATTGCTATTATCTAACGCCAGCTACCATTACTGAAAGTTTTAAATGGATTGGTTGAAAAATGAACTCAGGAGAACCATTCCCGGTAATGCAAGCGCCCCCTTAAGGTGGTAGTACCACTACCGGGATTTCCTACGTAACTTTCGCATGGATGAAGCAATCTTGACAAAACCTTGAGTAAAGCAAGTTTGGTTGGCAAGCTATTGTTGTCGTAAAGTATTTCCATCAAAAGTTACAGATGATTTTACATATGGCTGAATTACGTTGACCGTTTGCACAAGCAATGTAATGTAAGATCATTATATACAAAAATTAAATCTATTGGGTTTTAAAGGTTGCCATTGTGTTACGCATGGCATGTGTATTATTTAACAAAAACCACTATGCAGCCGATTGAAAGCATACCGAATTCCTAAAACCAAAGCAAACAATGAAATGTTGCGAATACTTTGTTTTTGATTTTCTCGTAACTGCATCAACCAAAATTGACCAAATTATCCAGACATGTTTCATATCTGTATACGCTCAGGCCGTTTTTCTTTGTTTTGGAAAAACGCAGTAGTAACCAAGATATAGAATTTACAATATTTCAAAATAAGCTAAAAAATCGAAAAAGCACTTTTACGAAAAACTAAAAAACTTCCTGAGTATATAAATTAATAAAGCTTGCATGGAAAATTTCAAACAAATTCATAAAGGAATGAAGGAGTATTTAAATTCAAAGCTTTTAATACATTTCCTCTTGTGTAGACAGCAAACCAATCCTCACAACGTTGCTGGCAAGCGCATTTGATGCAAAACATGGTAAAGAACAAATGTGCAAATTTCAAGCCGATTGATTAAGTTTTTAGTTCACTGTATTTGTTCAAAGTCGGCCCCGGCAGTGCTGCTACCACCTTAAGGTTTCGACAGATTGTCCAATTTTAAAGAAATCTTATGTAAAGCTAAGCAAAGCGCCCCTGCATCCGGTTCATTTATGCATTTGCGCATAAGTTGAGCTAATTTTATTAATTTATTATATTTTGAAAATTTCAACTTATCCCTGTTTTGTAGGCCAGTCACTACATTTGTCACATTGCTAGTATTTAGCACTGACTACTGATTGCAACAACTACTTTAAATAGATTGGTTGAGCAATGAATGCAGGAAGGCCGTTCCCTGTAAGGGGACACAAGGGACGCTCTATTGCAGGGAACGACTCTCCTAAATTTATTTATTTCAAACCAATTTGTTTCAGAGCGTATCTGTTTCACTCTTTCAGCTGGTGGATTGTTGTTCTAAATGTAAGCAATTTATAGCGTTTGAAGAATCCATTGCTTGCTTGTTTGCATGTTTGCGAAACGTCAATGGCAGTCTGACCATAGTTATCAAATCCTTAGGCATAGTAGCACAGCAAAACTACGAGAACTCTAATCCATATTCCACACTGATCCTAGTTTTGCAACGGAATCAGAGTCCCTGCAGGAAATGAGGAAGGCTTAAGGGGCGCTTGCATTACCGGGAACGGTTCTCCTGAGTTTATTTTCCAACAAATCTATTTCAACCCTTCAGCAGTGGTAGCTGGTGTTAAATGCTAGCAATATGTAGAATTTGAATATTCCAGTGCTTGGCTTGCGGCTTACACAATTAGGTGAAATTTTCAAAACGGTGTCGCTCATTAACGGCTGAATGAAATTAGCTGAAACATTTGACAAATACGTAAGCAAACCTAACGCAGGGGCAATTTTTTCAGTTTTCAGTTTTGAGTATTTATGAATATTCGAAACTTTGAAAGTCAAGATCTCACGGAATATACGATTTAAACAAGAACTAAAAAATTGCCCCTGCGTACCCTTCCACTAAACGTGCATGCAAAATTTGAGCGAGTTTGGTAGCAGCATTTATGAGAAAATCAAAATGAAAAATTTCGCACTAATCACTTCAGTTTTGCGCAAATATTATGCTTTTAATAAGTCCCACAGTGTATTTCATAAAATATTGAACAAATCCAACACAAAAACATCATGAAAAGCCCTGTAGAATTCATTACCGAACGATTGGTTTTTATATTGCCATTCGCGACTGGAATGGTAAACGTAACTTTGCCATATATTCAACCGCCTGTAACTTTTGATAGGAACCACGTAGATAAGAGATATGCATATCGTTTTAAAGCTTTTATTAAACTCTATCACGCAGTGCATTCAAGTTTATCATGTGAAGCTTAAATAATATTTAGATTTTTTAAGCCATGAAGGTAGCTATCCAATCATAGATTCCCAGGAGCCGCAATTTTGTCACAAGATAACCCTACAGCCAGACTAGACTAACTTAGGATTTCTTCAAAATTGGACAAACTGTCCAAATCTTACATCAATAATCCCGATAATGCAAGCGCTACCTTAGGTCCAAAAAACTTAAAAAAAACTGGGTGGGTTATCAGACGTAAGCTTTGCTTTAGTTATTTATTGTTAGCCGCTTACGACTTTTAATACTGCTAACTCAAAGGTAATTACCAGGTTTCCCTAAATTTTGATGGATTATTTAAAACTTTAGCTAAACCTTTATGCATTCGTGCATAATAGCTTTAGTTGTCCGTTGATGAATGACACTGTGTTAAAGATTTGAAGATGTCTTAAAGATTTGTACTGGACCTTTTGGTCTAAATCGTAAACCAATTACTGGATTTTGCAAACACTGCACACTGCAAGTATTCACAGCAAATATTTGTTATTCCTGAAAGTTGAAAACTGATTAATTGAGAAACGCATTAGGGTGAGGCATTCCCGGTACTACAAGTGGTAAAACACAGCTACCTGACAAAATCAACCGACGCGTGACAGGACCAATGACAAATGCCAGCCTGTTGCGTACTTCATTTAACACATGAGACCACACATTTGTGGATGATTTGTTAAATATAGGACATGGAAAAAGTTGTCACTATTCACGTGCGCCCAAAAAAGTTCACGATTGGCAACAATGGGTGCTCGCAAGGTTTGTATCATATTATTTTCAGATTTTCGGACTGTGATCTGTAGGAATCAGAATTTGAAATTAGGTCCTTAAAAATATTGAATGAGTTTTTGAGTATTGCAATTTGCAGGGATGGAAACTGGGTCATTTTTTGTGACCCATGACCCGCTCGACCCAAACGCAAATTTGACCCAGACCCAAGGTGACCCATAAAATTTTAAAATTTAGTGACCCTGTCCCAAATGACCCAAACGGTTTCGTGACCCAGACCCAAATGACCCAATAGAATAACGTTACACAGATTGACTCTAACCAAGATTGACCAAAACCAAAACCAAAACCAAACCAAAATTGACCCGTTGTGCAGTGTTTTTGAATTTTCTAACTTTCTTAATTTTTGGTAAAATGCAAGAATAAGTACATTCCACTCATTTTGTGAAACTAGATCAATTGGTTTTTGTCTTACAAAAAACCAGCTAAACTGAGACCTGAGTGGTTGATGCTGTAAACTAAAAACCGAAATGTCTCCACTTTAGCATACGTGTTTTTACTATGTGACCCAACTCATATAGAATGGCAGAGTAAGTCACACATTAATTCTAGTAATTTCTGCGAAATGACTAGTAAATTTAACTAATTAGTTAGTGATCGCGCCGAAGACGCGAAAATTTTTCAGAAATGGTAGGTTTACCTTTAAAACTAGTTAAATTTCCACCACGAAAATTGAATCTTCAAAGATTTGGCAAGACCCCTGTGACCCAGACCCAAACCGCCCCACTACGACTGCTGACCCAGACCCAAAGTGACTCATAGGAAGCTTGACCCAGACCAACCTTGACCCCGAGGTTTTCCGAAATTAGTGACCCAAGACCCAGTGACCCATGCAAAAATAGCGACCCAAACGACCCATGACCCAATGACCCACGACCCAGTTTCCATCCCTGGCAATTTGGAATCGATTTCAACAGACTGCAAATTTTCTATGTTTAACACACAAAACTCCAGCTTTGAGGTGAAATTACTCAGCAACCGTTAGACCTAAAAAGTCCTTAAAATCAGTTCCAATCAGTGGATTTGTAGAAAGTCGAAAAAATGACCAAAGATTGAGATACGCCTAAGTCTGCTATTAAATTTTTGATATTCGTCTGAGAAAATCAATTTAATAAGTGTAACTCAATCTAATTTCCAATAGTCGGTATTTTCCAATATTTAACAGTTTCAATACTGTTATCCGCAATGTTTCAGTCCAATAAAGTATTAGCAATGTTTAACTAAATGGATTCCTTGCTTCCACAGCTTTTCCGCTTCCTTGCCATCATTTCTTCTGATTACATTGGCCAGATATTGGGAGCAGGTCCTCCTAACGTTTCCATCAGTATCGTTGACAAACTGTCCGGGACTCCACCAACAATTTTTGTTTTGATTGTAACACTTTTTTTCTAAAATTGGTGGTCCATATGTAGACTTAACATACAATATAGGTTAAGTATATAAAATAGTCCCATCCATAGGATAACGTGGGGGGGGAATCCAGACCGACAAAAAACGGGTAGACCCCCTCAGCGAAAAGGAAAAAAGGGCAGACCCCTCGGCGGTTTTCACTGAAAATTGGTAATTGTTTACCAAATTTTAGCGATTTTTTAAAAAGTTCTTAAAAAATGCTAGAAAATCACTAAAACTTGTCATTTTTTACTAATTTTTGGTCAAAAAACGTTAAAAATTGCAATTTTTGCTAATTTCGGGGCAGACCCCCATAAAATTTCGGATTTTTTCAGAGGTAGACCCCTCGCCGAGGTCGGGGTAGACCCTCCCAGAATCGGACCCCGTGTTAATGTATGGCCCCATCTAATCAACGATTTAGATTTAACACAGTTTACATAGGTTAAGTATGTAAAGTAGTCCATAGCTGCTATTTGAACATGAAAGTTTCCATTATTATGATATTGGATTTAGAGCATTTGCTGATTTCATAATCCTTGTAAAACCTCAATGCACTAATTATTGTTCTAGGCTGACGATGCTCCTCCTGAATATTAAATCTTAGCTATAAATCAAATTGTTTCTAGTTTTTCGTATGCTTTACTTTCCATGCAGAAGGTTTACATCTTGGATATGAAACAAATTAGGATTCTTTGCCAGGGCGGTTTTGAAAACTGTTCTTTAAGTCCTGGGGATGTTAAATGTCAGCTCATGAGTCATCAACGCCATGAATGAAGCACTCTGTCCATCTGCATTCTGCATCTGGTACAGCACAATTAATTTAGAAACAGTACGGCTGCGTTGACAGTCGGTTTTATTTGGATTTCCGGGCTTACTGTTCGAAGAAAAGGGCCCAAATTTTAATTAAATTATTGAGGTGACAAACAATGTTGACCAACTTTGTGGTAGTTTCAGTGGAAATGTCATTAAAGTTGCTCAGATTTATGCAGACACGGGTACAGTTGGTGAACGGCGTATAGTAAATTGTTTTTCCCAAATAACATTTAAACTGAAACAAGGGACCCTGATACACATTAGAAACTTACTCAAAAACTTGACAAAACAGGAAACATAACACTCAGAATTTATGGGATCTGGTTGTTTCTCCCAAGGATACTTCGATGCTTTTTTCTCAGACTCAAGGTCACACCAGGGAACTTCAACCTCCGCCTTTGCATAAAGAAAGAATGGGCGTCCAAACAGGAAGGCTTCTGTGGCCGTCACTCGGTTGTAGACGGTGCTGATTAGGAGCAGTGGATGCCGTTTGTAGTTACCTGCAAACCCACAGACATTTCCAAACTTGCACTTTTTGCCAAAGCGATCCGTTAGCTTTGTGTGAAAGAGTGCAGCTTCATCTTGTTGACATACAGGATTCTCAGACTCCCAACAGTCCTCTGTTTTATTGTAGCAGGTTTCAAAGATATTTGCTAAAACAAGTATAGCTAAGTGCACCTTCTACTAAATCTAACAATGTGTGTTGTTATGCCATCAAGGATGTGGGCATTTATGGGTGTTTCAGATAAACCTAAACTTCGTTGGATGACTCATACTGAGGTAAGGTATGTAATATGTGCGTAAGTAAGGTAAGGTAGGTTCTTTAACGAAGGTTTTCGACTTTTTAGCGTATTCATACTGAATCTGTTACACCGGTTAAGAGCTGCATTTAAGTGCTTTTTCTCTTGCAAAAAGATTTTTGGATTTTTAGCCATAGAACCATTAAGTCTGCAAAAGCAATGCATAGCAAGGATGCACCAGTACCCATGCCTAAGCGAAATACGGCTCCAGGGAAAAACGGTTATCACAAGGCTAGAAATTTGCTGTTACGTTCAAACTCTCTGCATGGTACCTAGACCAACCAGTGCTAAGGCTTAATAATAAATGAGTGGGAATTAATTTCACTATAACCAAAGTTAATTCTTAGTTCATGATCAGCGTAAGCTAACCTTTAGCAAAATGCTTGCGAGTGAAAGTGCTACGAAACGCAACAAACAATTGAGTGAATTGAGTGCAATGAATTCACTTCATCCCAGAGTTGTAAGCGGGGACCAGTTTCGGCCTGTTACCGCCCCACTGCCCGCTAAGTGGTACCCGCCCCGCTCCGCCCCGCTACCCACGGCCCGTGTGTAGTCGATACTGGTTTTCATCATCATCACTATCTTCCTCTTCTTCAACTTTTTAGGAAACTTTTTGGAAGAATTTTCTCCTGCTGCGTTAATTTTGAGCACGACAACATTTTTAGTGATTCTCCAAATTCTATGCAATTAATTACAGAACAGCTTAGCAACTTGTGAACTAAAAATGTGGTAATTTTTTTCTGAGACATAGATATAGCAGTACAAACGATATAAGCGAGCACAGCACAAACTACGACCATTCATTATATAGCACTACAACTCCAACAATGTATTCATTTTAGGATCGCAAGGAACAGAAGGTTTCAAAAAACCGAAATAATGGGTATGTCAGCTTTAACTCCACCGCGAGTGTAGAAGGTTTCCGGAAAGTTGAGAAAAAACGACTCGAAAGTTGTCACCAAAAGTCTCGAAAGTTGCAAAAATGAATATCGAAATTGTCTCGAAATATTTCAAAACTTTCTAGAAATATTTGAAAAATGTCTCGAAACATGTATTTATTTGGCATGTTTGCGTGCAAAAATGTTCTAGACAAATTCATCAAATGTCTCAAGATATTTTCAAGAAGTCTCGAAAGTTGAAAATCTTTCGAGACAAAAAGTCTCGAAAGTTGAAAAATATTTCGAGACAAATCACAACTTTTCGGAAACCTTCTACACTCGCGGTGGAGTTAAAGCTGACATACCCATAATCTCGGAGCTATCAAATTATAGGTTTCAATTCCGGGTTGAACCCATGTCTCGGATTCAGAACCGGAATTAAAATACAACCCTTCCTATTTTACGTTTCTGAGTATGTTAAATATTTAACAGTGGCGAAACACTGCTTGTTTGAATTATGTTACTCATTGTATCTCCCGTTTTTAGTTGAAAACGTACCCGCAATATTTTCAACCTACCCGGTAGTGCGGGTAGGCTAATTTCTTAATATCCGCGGGTACCTGCGGGTACCCGCGGCCAGCTTACAACTCTGCTTCATCTCTAGCTAATGTGCTCAAACATGAAGCAAAAAGATCTGAACTCACGCTTGGGTACACATTGAAATTCTGCATCATTGTTTCCGTCAATACAATTTTCCTCAAAAGTGCAATTGTCATTATAGCCACAGCCTTTCTTTACTTCCGGTAGTTTAGCTTCAAAAACGTCCAGGTAGCGATTATAGAGGTCCGCAAACCACAAAAGTTTCCGTTTCAAGCTGGATACAGGAATACTAGGGTCTAGTGACAAAATATTGCCAACGGTAAGTATTTTGAATATCGGCTCAAATTTCATCCGAATAGGAGCCGGTTTGTTGAACGATTGGCTTGACCACTCGACCAGTCCTCGTTTTGGAACAGAGCCAATGGATAACAATATTTCCTTCCCGTAAACCTTTTGTTGCTCCATGCTTGTCTCATTGTCTACCTTTGTTGCTTTTTCTTCGCTTTCGGACTCGTCAAATGTAAACATTGCCAGCTGTGACGCGCTCATCAGATGGGTCTCAATAGCTTCTCTTGATAACTCATTGGTAAGTTCATGCCTATACTCTCGGAAGAAGGCCATTCGTGCGCCCATGACCGTTTTGCTGCTGTAGTGTGTTCCAAAGTCTGTGATGAAGTTCTTGAACTTTTCCTCAAAGGTTGTTTTGTCTGCATCCCGAAACAGTCCTAGCACACTTTTGGCAAACCCAGTGCGAAATGGTGGGACTGAGTGTGTGCTTAACTGCACACTATAGACGTCGCATTCAGCCCGGACCACTCCAAGTACATCCTTCTTTTCTGTAAAGAACATATCCTTGTTAGCACTGGACTCCTTTTCACTTTCGCTTAGACTGAAAGCCAATTTGTTGAATTCTAGCTTTGTTTTGGAGGTTTTGCCCAAACTTGACGACCATTCTCGACTTTCTCTTTTCTCCTTATTCTCTTCCTTTCTCTGTCTTACCATTTCCTTCCGTTGCTCCGCACTGTATTTTTCCTTCTTCCGGAGTAGCTCTCTCCAGTCTTCCTTGGACAACGCCGGTTTTGCACTTTCGTGGGCTTTAGTCACCTTTGCTTGTTTGTTTGGTTGCGTTTTCAAAGCATGAGTGGTTGCTTTGACTGACTTTGGTGCTAGAGTGGTTTGGGCGCCACCGCCATTAGCATCCTTTTTTTCCTCCTTTTTTGGCAAGTCGCCAGAATTGAACTCCACGGATATATCTAGCTTGGCACTGATATCATAGTCGAGCTGAGAGGAAGCTTCATCATCTTTATCCTTGTTATACTGCTGAAGTGTCTTCAGCAGCTTCATCTGCATTCTGCCATTGCACTGCAGCTCGTAAGAGGCGCTGATCCCACGACTTAGTTTCATGGCTTTAGAGTCAGTATCGTACTGGGTGTGATGAAAGATTTGTTGGCGCCAGCCGGGATCATGACCACTGGCACTGTTAGGATCGCCTCTGTAGATATCGTATCCCTGCAATGCCTTAGGCAGGTTAGGGTAGGGAGAAAAGGTTTTGCTGCGGTACTGTCCTTTGACAACCAGTGACCTATCAGTTTGTCCTAAACAGTAAAATCGGTAAACTAACACGGCAAGCTTGCTGTAAGAATATTACAACGATTTTGAAAACCACTGAAGGTATGAGGTGAGACAACGAGCCGAGGGGACTGTTGTGAAGGGTACAGTGAATGCCCTCTGTGGTAAACGGTTATGCTAACTCAGTAAAGATTGCTTGGTTCGAGCTCAGTGTGTGATGTCTAGGTACTGGCTAAGTAAGAGAAAATAGGGAAAGTGAGTTATGATGTTAGACTTGAAGTTAACCCTAGACAACCGCTGCTTAGGCTGCAAATAAAGAGACCGCCGGTCCATTTACTTTCAGAAAATACAAATATTTAGTCAGACTATACATGGAATCGGCACCAAACCAAATTGATACAAAATACAGGGTGAGAATAAAGAAGAGCAAATGGGAGGGCGTTACCTAAACCGATACCTAAACTGGAACCCCCACCAACGAGCACCAAAGGGAAAGGAGAAACCCCCCGCACACACCAAGTGCTAACAACTTACGGTACTCCTGTATAGCCCTGACCTCCCCAACTCCCAACAAACGCGACACTCGACTGCAACCCCTACAACTGACTACTTTGCCAAAACGTTGTAAAATATGCAAATTACACTATTATGCAAATGAGCTAGTCGCGCCAACGCGCATTTTTTTCTAAAATCTGTCAACCAGCAGGTAACATCTCAGACTGTCTAACTGTAGGCAGAACTTTTCGCTACTGCTATAAAACTTGCATTTATGAGTCTCATCACATCTCTAGATCTTTCTAGAAATAAATAAATAGATTTTTGTGTATCATAAAGAGATTAAAAAACATCGAAGTGACCCACATGCACCTCATTGATAGTCGTCAAATTAATAAGTAGGTATTTGGCGGCGCGAATATTTCCAGACCAATCAAAAATTGAATTTAGTAAGGACATTCATCTAAACCATTTAGGTGTTGGACAGGCGTAAGAGGCTTCGTGTTTTCTTACCGGTATTCGTTGGTATAGTTTTGGCATCCTTTAATTTTGATGAGCATTTTAGACCGAATATGGCAGAACCATGACATTATAGCTTGGTTTTGTTTGAGTCAATGGAACCCGTTTTCAAGTTATTAACAAACACTTACGTTTATGTCGTCTGATTTTTGATTTGCATAAAAGCTTGGCTGTCCACAGACCGCAAATCTCAGATACGTTCTGATCTCCACGCGTGCACAATCGTTGATTCATTCTTTGCAGACTGATCTGCTTAGCTGATCCCGAGCTAAGGACGGTTAGCTTTGACCGTAAGCTAGATTCACTAGACTTCCAGCAACCATCAGCTGGATTATAACACTGTTCCATTTGACTGTAGTCACTATCTTGAAAAACATGAGAGCACATATTATTATTCGAAACATGATTTGTGTCGAATATTTAGATCTCTTCTTAATTGAAAAGCTAGGGACTCAACAACAACTTTTTGTTACAGTGTTATCTTTGGTGTTTTCGGTACGTGAACCGATACTTTGATAATCTAGTGAAGGGCGTTGCATCACTCAACATTATGTATATATGCAATTTTACCATTGTTTCATCAATTGCTTCAAGGAATATTTTTACTAGTTGATTCATGATTTATTAACTTTCAAAGATGACATCACTCAAACTTAAATTTATAACTTAATAAGACTTGATGGCAACGGTTGTCGTCGCCCATCCATAGCCTTAATATCTTCCAGAGACTGCTACACTAATCACTTAATCACTAATTACTAGTCAACTAATCACTATTAGCTAGCCGGCGCTCCTGGCTTGCAAAGCAAGAATTATATCTCATGTGAGCGATATTGGAGCTGGCTAAACGAGCACCTAAAGCAGCGCCTGATCAATATCAATCGAAAAGATCAAGCTAAGTGTCTTTAAACTATTTGCGCTTTTATTGAAAGTTAAAAACTTAAATCATACCAAGGTTGACGTTGGAGAAGCGGCGTTGCTCACCCCGTCTGTCCTCACTGTGACAAGACGAGTTGACTTCCGCGTAGGCAACGACAATGTGTTTCAGACTAGGAGACCAGGCATATGTGCAAGCATTGCCAAAACAGAGTTTTGAAACGTGTCGTCCTTTCACGCCCTCGCCAGTCCACATGTACTGTCCAGTTTTACCGGCAGCAAGGAATACTTCCGTTTCGTTGGTTTCTGTGGACGACCTAAAGAATTTGACTTGCTTGGTTTCACTGATTTAAGGATGAATTTGATCTTAAGCTGACAATGGATGCACCAAAACATTATGAACTTTCAATTCAAGAAGGGCATTATGAAGGGGATGCTCTTTAACCATTGATTCATAGCCATTCATATTATTTTTAAGCGTTCCTGTAACCGTCATTTTGCCGAAATATATTTACTACATTCTTGCAAAGTTATGAAAATACGCTATTGTAAGGTGGCGTAATTGGACAATGCGCATTGAAAATATCTTCGATGTGAACAGTCAACACAACAACAAAAATTGCTCCAGCTTTCCTCAACTGAAAGTCAAATTTCACTTACATCTGCTAGAAAGCAAATTTGATCGCCTCTTATATTAAAGTAGGTTCGCCTAAACCTACTTTGGAAAGCAAAGAGTAGCCTAGCTTTAGAAATTTTGCAATTACTTTAACTAAAGATAGAATTCTCGCAAAAATCACATTTTTCGGGCAGTTTTAGTCAAACATAGTGATTTGTAATGGAAAGCCCAGTGCAGCCGGAAAAACTTTATGAAAATTCTGTCGTAAACCTATTTTTTGGACAATTTTCCATCCCGTTGTAGCACAGTTTCTTACTCCTGGTAGCAGTAATATGATGTAATGAAGTTGCTTTGATCTAAATTAAAGAATTGCTTTCTCTTTCGTCCTAGTTCAATCTAGTCGGTTAGGGCTCGGTAGCAACTTAATCCTTTACACGGAGGGTCAGCGCGTCTGCTAGGATTAGCAAACTTAGACACAGGATGCCCAAGAGGTGGTTTGTCCAAAGATGGGTATCCTTGTAGCCAACCCGGATGGGGTCCTGGTTGTGAGTTCGTTTAATGGGTAGGGATAGTGAATGGGAGACAAGCGGGGTCGATGCCTGTCTTTCTTGAGACTGGATTAGTATCAGTTCACAACAGTGAGTTCCGATACGTATCTTGATAGACTGATCAAGATATGCGACTGAATAGTTCTTCTTAACTCCTTTGATGATCAGGGATTGGGACCTAAAACTCGAGATCTTTCACTTACTTGTACAGGAGGGAGAGTTGATCCTTATCCAGGGGCTTTATCCAATGTGTGTATCCTAGCTCAAACACCTGCTGGGGTACACTTAAATTTATTAAGAATTAATGTAATTCTCAACTCAACAATTACAATGATTAGACAGGCAGAATGATTATGGTTAACAATAATTACTATAACAACAATGACACTGACAATGATACTATAGGTTACTCAACGGATTACAGAGCTAGACGTACAAATTACAGACCACAAGATTGCCAGAGTTGCCAGTTATACTGTAAACCGTTAGTTATTACTTGGGTTGAGGGACAAGACTTCAAACTTCGACTCTTTGCTGTTACTTCTTCTTCTTCTCCTTCTGTACTACTAGATTCCTAGTCTCAACTGGTATACTTCTACTGCTAAACTCTGTGCTTTCCCTATATGCTGGTGTTCGTGTAGTCTATCTCTTTATCAGTCCTTTAAAACAAGGACAGCACTATTAATGATAATAATAATAATAATAATAATAATAATAATAATTAATAATAATAACTGATTCGATACACACACAAATTCCGGTCCTTGGGTGAGCCCAAGAATGCTGTTCCAATCTCCTATAGCGGAGCACACAGCGCACTATTCCCGGATGCTATTCGGAGAAACCTGAGGGGTCTAGCACAGGGGACGGTCTGGTTGGGAGGATGCCGGGTACAGTTATATAAACTTCAACAGTTAATTAACTTAATTTATTAAATTATCTTCTTTTAGATCTTCCTGAGTTGCTTGACTCTTTAGAACAGACCAATGGGGAATTCCCACCCAAGCAGAGCAAGAAGGGCAAAAGCAGAGATCATCTTTTTAAGTTGATAATTGAAAAACAAAAATTAAGTTCTCTTGTTTAGGTTTTAGGTCCCAAACTAGATTCCGGTGCCGTATCCGCGATCGTTCCTGCCTTAATCGTTGCAAAACCGTCCAATCTGACTCTCAAAGTACCTTATCTGACTGTGACTGATCCAAAACCAAATAGCTGAACAATGTCCTTCTCCGGACTGAGTACCAAGTAATTATCTGACCAAATTAACAGCACTGAGGCTTCAAATAGTAGGCAATCGCATGGCAGGATAGATGCTCACTTCCGCACCTGAATCAAATGGGTTAAAACCCATTAGTTACACAATTATGGTGCGGGATTCGAACCCAGCAACCATTACTCACTTTCTGGCTTTCTGAGATCAAAACTGAACTTGTGAGACTTAAATTAGTCATAATAAGCGAAATTTCTGACGTTTTGGTACAGAATTGAAAGAATTGAACGTTACATTACGTTCGTTTAACCCTATCCATATTTCTTACGTAATTACTACTTACTTTAAGATACTTTAAGATGAAGACAGCCATGGCTGATCAGTAAAAATTGGTGGCTGTGCGTTCGTCCGGCTCCGTTGTATATAATGTCATAAATCCACAGATACCCGAGAATCCCGCTGTCTTCAACCAGACGTAACCAGCAATAGCAGCAGCTGCAGCTACACGGCAGTTACCCCAAGGACACAAGAAGATTCAGGGCAAACAGCGAGCCATTCACCCACTGGGAAAACTGTCCATATAAGGCCCGGTAATACCCTGAACCAAAGGACAGAAGGGGTAATTGCACCCAGACGGGTCCACATTTATTTATTGTTTTCTTTATTTCAGGTGTGCTATTATTTATTAAGTAACACCATACAAGATTATTGACTTTCGATGTCCATTATTGCCATTTGAGAGTAGTTGACGAAACCTGGATTAATATTAAATGTGAACATTTGTACGGTTGATTTTTCAACTGTACTAGCTATTAAGTAACCTGGGTTTGTTACTCCTGACTTTAGATATGGTGCAAATGTGAAACAGCACCTACTCGCGATTGTAATCATTATTACAAGCTAAACACAAACTGGACTTGACTGACTAAACTAGAAATGGCAATAATGATCTTTTCTTGTTTTGGAAATAAAGCAACGATACATTAGTTAAAGAACTACAATTAGTACTACTGTTACATAATGTTGCCATACTTCTTTCACATGGCAGGTCTGCAACTATAGTCATTATTAAGAGCTAACTATGAACAGGATTTGACCTAGCTAATTGGTACTAGCGATAAAGACATTTGTTTCGTTTGTAGATAAACTGACAGTATGCATAACCGAAGAACATAGTACTTCTGAGTACAGAAACTATTTGACACAAAACGCGTTAACTAATGCAAAATTGACAATTTATATAATCCCTTTTTATGCGATTTGTCCACACTCTTGGTGCAGAGTAACTTACGCGGACGAATCGAGGATGTCCCAATACAGACTACCATGGGCCTAAATACGGGGTCCTTGTGACCTTAGATCCTGTCGTTCATACCTCATTTGCATATTTCCTATTATGAACTAAAATCTAAATTGCTTCTGCACTCACAACTTTCAGACATGCATACAAAACTTGGTTACTGTTATTTTCCTGCCTACTACCTAAGTTTTGGGATAATTCCGGTGCTTCACACAACCACGCGTACAGACAGTCACTATACATTCAGACGACCGCACTCACGACTATTACGGTCAATCGTATCATACAAACTGTAGCATCCACGTACGTCTTACACAACTTAGTACTTAACGACGTAATCTTATTCCCTAGCTAAACAGTCTGTATACAGCAGTTATACAAGCACTTGGACTAGCAAGTAGTAAACTTTCATGCTACATTTATACAACATTCAGACTAGAACGCACTCATATCAAACCCTAGATACATTCGTTTACACGACCTCAGACACATCTTGATCCTGCTTAATATCTGAGTTCTCGCTCACTCGGCAGTGCTCGCAACCTTCGTCAGACAGAAGGAGTTTCCGCGAGTCAGAGCGTATATAATCACACAATTCCACAAGAAATATCATTCGTACGTTCACTCGCACAAACACGCATACATACAATTTTCTTAACTAATTACTACTTATCTATTCCTAACTATAAACATAATTACGACTATATATATATAACGAATATGACAAGGCCTAATACTAACTATAACTAATATTGTCAGTTTCTTAGCTATTATTTTAAATGTATCTTGATAATGTTAACTACTAACTTTGGGGATTTTTGCGAAAACTTGGATGCGAGTTTTAGTGATTTAAAACTCGACTTTTAGCGCAGAAGTTTAAGAAATTTGTAATATTTTGAGAAAAATGTTTGAGAAGTTTATGAAAGCCATGTGAGTAATGATTGCCAAGCAATCATTACTACAAAAACTACTACAACACATTAATATTAAAACATAGACAATTGGGCAGGGAAGCCGGTCATTCCCTTCTAAAACTTCTCAATAATTAATTAATTAAAACAACTCATAGCTTTTAGAATTCAAGTCAAACGTCCTAAATTCTTTTAGGGGCCTACTATTTTGGAACCGACCTAAAGCTGAAACAAACGACATAATACAGAACAGTAAAATTTCTGGGTTAACTGCGCCTGGATTAACAATATGGCCGGCAACTCCTAGTTGCCGGCTGTGGGGAACAGACCTTAGAATTAGCATATGTTCTCTTAAGGATCATACTGTTGGAGACCCACTAACTCATCTCAAGAAGGTGGGGTCCCCACTCATTTCTTCCCAAAAACTGCAGAATATATCACTCTTTTCTGGCCTCTAAGGCCCTAGTAAAAATAAACTACAATTCAAAGGTCGTGGCTTGACCGAAAGTTTAAATGAAAAGGATAACATAAAAATAAGAGTGGCTAGGCAAATCTCAAGACCCCCATCGCACAGGAGGAGTTTACATGAGCTGCCTTTCAAAGAGAAATCATAAAAGTAAAAAATGAAATAATGAATAAGGGGCAAAACTCAAAACCTCCATCGAACAGAAGGGGTTTACATGAGCTGCCCCGAAACAAGAAATTATAAAATAAAAGTATGAGAATAAACTAAAATTGGCCTTGGGCCCACTCATGCTAGACAACTAAAAATTGGCCAAAAGGCCGCGCGTGAAAAAGGGAAAAAGTTCTGCCTGTAGGCTCAGAAAAGGTGTATAAAAATCTTGGCCCGAAGGCCCATATAGTATAGAAAAAATTGGCCGAAAGGCCCAAAAATACAGGTATAAAAATTGGCCCGAAGGCCCACAATAAATAGAAAAAATATGGCCAAAAAGGTGGCCTTTTGCTTCCTAGGATTAGTTCCTCAATTCAGAAGTTGGCCGGGCATACAAAACCCATTTGGCCCTCAGTTGTAAGTGTTCGCTGTGAAACTTAATTTCTTTTCTAGCCCGAAGGCTAGAAAAGTCCCTAATCTTTTACCCTAACCTGGGAAGATGCGCTTAAATCTCCGTGCCAAAACTCTGGCACACAGCGGAGACGCATCAGAGGGGAGGGGGAAAGCAACCTCCTGAGGTTGCTGGTCAAGCGAACACTGATGATCTGACAGCTCGGTGACAGGTCATTAGGCGAACTGGAGCGGGCTTTTCCTTTTGTTTTTAAGGCAAAGCTTCTAGAAAGTTCTAGAACTTTCTAGAAGCTTGCCACCTTTTGCACGTGGGGCGCAGCGGCGGGCTGAGCCAGCTGGCCATCAGGGGTCGAAATTAATGAGATTTAGAAAATATTACCCCCCAACTGACCCATTTTTGATAAATTTCGGGTGCTGAAACTCGGCGAAACTTTGCGAAATTTTCTTTAACACATTAAGGTAACCAAAGGGAGAAATTGGTGAATTTCCTTAACTTTGTCGAATTATTACCATTTATATATAATTTTCTATTAGTTAACAC
Source organism: Trissonchulus latispiculum (assembly GCA_030248195.1). Lineage (NCBI taxonomy): Eukaryota > Metazoa > Nematoda > Enoplea > Enoplida > Ironidae > Trissonchulus > Trissonchulus latispiculum. Next base: position 19,878 of record JASAND010021141.1, on the reverse strand, counting down.
TTACATCATCCTAAACTACGTACTTTCTTATGAGTTATAAGTTATATGACGAGTTATATGACCTGGGCTGATACTACTATTTTCTTTTCCTTTCTTTGTTGGCCTTGTCCTCGGCCAAAAGTTCAAGTGAGGACAACTGCTAGGCCCAAGAAGAAAGAGGCCTAGCAGTATAGAAAGGAAAAGAAAACAACACCTGACTGAGGTGTAGTCTAGGAGGTAGACAACCTCCTAGACAATAAAAAAAGGAAAGGTTTGACTTAAGTCAAACCGAATAAAAAGGGCTTTTTAGAACACTCCTTTTTGTAGTGATAAGATTACGAAACAAAAAGTAATCTTATAAAAACATTTTTGCTTGTAACTTACTTATTCTTTGGAGTTGAAAAGTCGGGTTTGCATTTTTGGAATCAGGATCAAATTCTCTTTCATATGAGCCCAAGTCAGGTTTCGGACCAAAATTACGAAACTTAACCAAATATTAGCTAATTATTACTAATTAACACTTATTAACCCTATCTAACTACGTATCTAGCTATTCAGTACCTAATATTGAACCATCTTCTAAAAAATTTGTTATTTTTGATGATTTTCGTATTAACACTCTTTATTGACACTTAAACTTCAATTTTGAGATATAAAAGAATTTTACTCTTCTAATAAAACTGGGGGACGTTCCGGCAGTTGGTTATTAGACATTTCCGACCGGAAAGAGGAGAATTGAGAGTCCTATCTCGGACTTATTCAGGGTAACTACCCTCTTAACTGGTGTTTGTAATTTCGTTATCTCGGACTTATTAAGGGTTACTACCCTCTTAGCTGATGTTCGTAATTTCGTGTTAGTAAAGGGGTTAGTACGATTAAAGGCTGTTGAGGCTTCCGTTAAATATTAAAACTGATTTTTCTTATGCTATTCGTATCTACTGCGCGTTTAGATTTTCCTGTACTGTTAACTTATTCAGTGCCTAAGTCTAAAATCTTAGTCCCTAATTGAATGAATAGTAATTTGCACCTGACAACTCTGGCAATTCAGAACAAGACATAACAAAATACATCAAATATCCTAAACGTTAATTCCAATCAACTTAATCATTACTAAATCAGGACTCATCATTTTCTTTGTGCTGAAGCCTTCATCTCTTCGTATGATTCCTTATTCGTCATTTAGTTCTCGAAGTTCAATTTTTAACCCTCATGAAACTCTTTTCATTACAAATATCGTCCCCCCCCCCTTATCACCGGATGAGTAATCCTCCTCTTCCCCTTATTCGACTTAGTCCTACAGTAATGCATACGATTATTTTCACTAAAATTCAATGCTACTGCGGAGACAATTTATTAAACGATGAAAAGTGTTGCTCTTACCAAATAATTTGTGACACTGTGCTGCAGTTCAAGTCAGAACACAGCGACAGGTAGGATGCTTCAGGCTGAGCACAAACAATGATATACTGTACTGAAAAGGCGCTCAGATTTCCCAGATCAATTTTCCCTCTAAACATGTCAAATATGGTTAGCATTCATTGCTGTAAACTGTCAAAGGCACAATCTTCTAAAACTGGGACTTTTGAAAGGTATTGGTTTTCCAAACTACGTTTTCCACAAGTCCAGTAATCTCGCTGACATGACAGACAAAGTTTTGATGCAGACCAATCACCCAAAGGTAGCTTACAAAATTGCTGTTACTATTTGTGAGTTCAATATAGCAAGAGTTTGCAACTCTTACATAACCAAGTACTAAGCTTGATGGTCATGCTCGGTTCATAAGAGCACCACTTATTAAATTTTGGTTGGTTGGAATAAGAGGCTTGCACCAAGTGATTATGTTGCGTTAGGGCGCCCTTTAAAGTCACAATTGTTAACTGGTCAGTTTCGGAAGGTGTAGCGTTAGGACGCCCCTCTGTTGTGTTAGGGCGCCCTTAAGTGAAGTTAATGAGAAGAAGTGTTGCGTTAGGGCGCCCTTGTGTTGCGGTAGGGCGCCCGAGTACAAAATTAAATTAAGTTAGTTAAATAGTTCAAACAATAATAAATTAAAAGATAGTGGCAGACTATATATAGCTCTGCAACAGTAGCCCAAACCAGAGTTGGAAGTGGGTAGCGGGTACCCACGGGTACCCGCGGGTACCCGCGGGCACCCGCGGGTAATAGAAATTTTGCTACCCGCAGGCTACCCGCGCGGGTAGTTGCGGGTATCTCTTGTTGATATATTAGCTAAAATTCTAACACATTTCCGTAAAGTGTTCGGAAAAAACAGAATTCAAGTTGGTGATTTCAAAAAATTCGCTAATTTTGGCTGGATGTCCTTCTCCACGACTACTATTTTCAGCGCATATGGGCCCTTGATTAAACTTGTTCTGTTTGGTTATATCCAGAAACGTAATCATAAGCTATGTTGTGTTGCTATGTTGTTATCCTACAGCATATATACATATGCTGTGCTGTGCATTGATCGAGATCTCTACTTGCATTTCTTGCTTTCAGTAAGCAAATAAACTTAATTTTTCAGCACACACTTTGCTTTACGTGCAGTTTTTGTTATATTTTTTGTTATGCTATACACAACGCTTAAAATCCTTAAATTTTATTGTAAGCATATGTTCCTTTAGTGACGTTCAGTGGATGGTACAGAAGGTACTCTGCAACCTTTTAAAAAAATGTTCGAAACTGGGAATGGTTGCTCAAAAAATTTTCGAACAAATATTATTCTAGAAAAGTCCTGATGATGGCTATCCGTGGTTGTAACAGAAACAAAACTTTTAGTCGGACAACTTATAACTTTTCGCTTTGTTTTTTATTCAGAATGTAGTAGTCCCTGGCCAGTTCTGGGAGTGAATCCGAAAATATCAGTTAAACTGAAAGCTGAAAGCTTTCAGTGAAAAGTGAAAGCTCGACAGATAAACTCCCCTTTTCTGGAGGATTTACATGTATGTTACACAGGTGGACAGCAAAGAAATACCCCTCCTCTCGGGGAATTTCTCCACAAGGAGTACTAAAAATTGCTCTCACTAGCGGTAAGAAATTCGGTTACATGGAGTAAAAAAGTGGCCAAAAATAAGTTTCCAGACTCAAATTCCAAATTTCCTAGCTTCGCCGGATTTTTTACTCGAACATCGCTGTGGTTTGCTAAAAATCGCTCTAAGAATGTTGGTTTTTACTAAAAATCGCTGTTTATTTAAAATTTGCAAAAATTGGTGAAAATAAGCAAATTTAGCTTAAAAACTGCGTTCTGACAAAATTGCTTCCACAAGTAGTACACACATTACCACAAGGATCAGTCAAGTTTTACTTTGACCTCTCGTTCTGGTATGTTTACGTTATATTAATCTTGCCGCCGCTTCCGATAACTGTGTGCTTTTGTGGAACTTTGGACTGTCTATCCTACTCCTTTTTTGCTTTTCAGTTTGTTGCTATTTAGTCATCTGTTGTCATCTGCAGTTGTGGAATTATAACATCGACAAAAGTTTCCAGGGTCTCTGCCCTCTACCAGGCTAAATGCGTTTTCAAATCAGTGAACAATGCATAATTTTCAGTAAATTACAGACTTTGATCATTTTTCAAAACCTTGATATTTAAATAGACTAGTCCTTACTACTTTAGCTTTGTAACATGGGTCTTTTTCGAGACTACATGAACGCAACATTAATTTCTTGTAGAGATGCACCGGGCCGGGTCCGAGACCGGAGCCTGAAAACTGGGTCTAAATAAGAGAATTTTCTTAAAAATTAAGATTTTGCTATAATTTCAAGTATACATCGACAAAATTACTAGTGTTTTTCATTCAAATCGATGAATAATATAATAACAAGCTATCTCTACCAATTAAAACTTAATTTTGACTTTCAAAATTCCAAACTTTTGGCGAAAAATTGCCAAAAAATACAAAATGTAGGTCCCGGTCGGCATCGGGCTGAACCACCGAGACTGACATTGGGAGCCAAGTCCAGGTGCATCTCTAATTAAACGTATCAGTTAGCTTAAATTTTTAAACTTTACGAAAACCTTTATTTACTTTTTCGGCAAACTTCGGCAAGTTGGATTAATTTCCATGTTTCAGCTACCCATCTCAATACACTATTTTGTAAAGTAGTTTGGAAGCTTTAGATCAGTTTATTTTTAATTATTGAAATTTTTTTAATAAATTTAACAACATAGTTATCGCATACCACTCGAAAAATTTTGCGGGTATCTTGCGGGTATCAGTTGGCTGCGGGCCGCGGGCCGCGGGGCGGGGCGGGGCGGGTACCAGCGTGCGGGTAGCGGGGCGGGGCGGGCCGCCAAAATGGTACCCGCTTCCAACTCTGGCCCAAACGCAACAAAATTGAAATGACCGAAGGTCAAAGGCGCCCTAACGCAAATTTACCGCACTAAATAGACTGTTCTACAGAGATGCGTGTCAGCTCGCTGATTAGATATTCAATCCAAAACCTACTGAATTTAAATTTATTAGGAGTTATTTTCACTGTAGCTTTAGTTAGGAAAATGAAACTAAAAACCACAGATCTATAAAGCCCTAGTTGGGATCAAGTAAACAATCTCCCCCCAGCCTCAATTGGGGGGGGGGGGGAGATAGTTTACTTGATGTTAACTTTAGCAAAACTTAACCAATTTAGCTCAACTTTTGTGTGGATGCATTCCAACACATGTCTAATTGATTGGTAATAAAATTTTAAAATTTTAAAAAATTTAAATTTTTAAGTTTTTATGGGGGGACCAAGGGGAATCAAAAAATTTTTTGTCGGCAATTTTGCTGAAACATTGTGTATAGGGGTTTTCGGGGTCGTAGAACAGGAATCTGAAGTCGGTTTTTCAATTCAGCTTTTCGTTAGTTCAGTACAAGCTTACATCTTAAGCTTACTACTTTAGCTTATACTGAGCTAACGAAAAGCTGAATTGAAAAACTGACTTCAGATTCCTGCTCTACGACCCCGAAAACCCCTATACACAATGTTTCAGCAAAATTCACGACAAAAAGTTTTTGATTCCCCTTGGGCCCCCCTTAAAAAACTTAAAAATTTAAATTTTTAAAAATTTTAAAATTTTATTACCAATCAATTAGACATGTGTTGGAAGGCATCCACACAAAATTTGAGCTAAATTGGTTAAGTTCTGAAAGATTTATAGCGTTGGGGGGTAGATAGTTTACTTGAGAATTTGGGGGGGGGGGGAGATTGTTTACTTGATCCCCTAATTGTCTTGCCCTGCTGCATTAAGTTTGCTAAATTCAACAATCGAAGCGAACATGTATTTTGATAGATGACATTAAATTGTACTAAAACTATGTACTACTACTTCTAGCCAAGCTACTAAAGCCAAAGCTAACACAAAAAGCAACTCCACATGTTACACTATTGTTAAGCACTATATTAATGCAATCCGTACCGATTAAACATTTGCCCGAATGTCAGGTGTAGTTGGATTGGAGAAAAGTTTTCCACTTCCACCAACAACGGTTTGGAACAATTTTCTTTCTGGTAAAGGTGGTTCATTTGATCATCCAAAATAGTGTCAAACGTTTTCTCTTCTGCCTGTTGAGAAGAGCCACGTGCACTCTCAGGCAAAGCTATTGCTGTTATCCACAACAACATAGTGATGAAACGCATTGCGGTTTGCGTGCGCACTTGCAAGGAACTGAAACAAGGGGCAGAAAACCTACTGTAGTACTGTAAGAGTTACGGTAGAGTATGTGCAGTGTATACTAAATGAGTGTGATTCAAAACTTTGCTCATGCTGTATATTGGACCTTTCTCTTTTTGGACCATTTGGACTTTTTATGTATATACCTGTTGGATAGAAACTTTAGGTAGACTTGATATATTTCGGACTCCAAGCATTATTTAATTCTTTGTGTATTTACCACTTTTAATTTAGATCTTGCTTGTGTTTAAAAGGTGCATATAATTGAGAAACTGAGGACGTTGGAAAAGAGAAAGAGAAATCCTCGTTGTGGTACTGGGATTTCAAAATGGAAGAAAATACAAGACTAAGATGTTACCTTCACTATATCAGGCAATGTATAAAGTCACACTACTACCGACAAAAGCAGTGGGACAGATCACACCTGTGTCCGTTTTCACAAAACTTTTAGTGGCTGTTTTAGGGACAGGTTTAGTGTTTAGTGGACACTTAAAAGGGTTAGGCTTATTCGCAAACAATTTAGTATACTAAATGTTTGTTTAGGGCCCTACGTTCAGGGACACTTTTAGCATTTCAGGGACTGTTTTGGTGACCATTTTTAGGTGATTTTACACGAAAATATAACACTTGATTCACAAAACCATTTAACGGACTGAACTATCACTAAAAATTTAGTGACCTCGGAGCTCCGTAAAATGCTGATTAATGTTGATTTGAGCATAGCGCTCAAATTTCGACCAAAAGACTTAAAATTTTGTGTTTGGTCACGGTCGGTCGGTGCAATGCGTCCCATTTCGGTCACGCATTGCAAACGAAAACAAATCCAACCATGCAAGTTTTACTGAGTTTTTCAAAAATTTAGTTTTGAACAAAATTTGCCGGGCATTCCAACATTCAACCAACTCAAAACTCAAAAGTCGTTTGAGCGAACTATGAACAATCGTGCGGAATATGATCGGTGTAATAGTAAAATATTAGGCATTTGCATACAGTAAATAATTGCCTGTAAATGCAAAATCCAGGGGTAGCGTAGAGTTAAAATTAACTGGATCCCTAGAGCTAAAAAGGTCAAGCTTGAGCTTAATTTTAACTCTACTCTATTCCACCCTCTTTCTTGAAAAAGCCCTTTGAAAACGGACCGCGAAAAGTAGTTCAATTCGTTTGACGCTTTCCTAAACGATGGACAAAAGATACAAAAATGGCTTATACTTATACATAAGTGAACGCTGCACGTGTATTATATATAAGCAATCTTGGTATTAGTCTTGTCACCAGAATTCTCGCAATAAGTTAAAAATTGGACACAAAAACTGCAAAATTTTTTCCCAAAGTGGAATTTTTTGCAATTTTCATTCTTTCGATAACTGTTCACTAGTAATTTAGTCGAGGAACGCTAAATCATTGCCTCATCACTGTCAAAGAACCCGGAGAAAAGTATATATAATGTTTCAAAGCTGAGCTTCTCTGCTGTCTGTGCCTTTGATTTTCTAGCTCGAATGTCTTGCTTTTGAGAATATGCTGGTAAAGATGAGCGAAATCCGTGACCATCGATTTTGCACTAAAACAGGCGAGATAAATAACACAAATTTTAGCTGAAAGCAAGCCCTACCGTATTATGTCAAACAGTGGCCCACCTAATAAAACGACCATGGGGGTTGGGGGGGGGGGTGCCGCTTTTTGGAATTATTGAACACCCATCTCCATGACTCCAGAACTCCGAAATCTGCGAACAAAGTAGTGAGAGTCAAGCTAATCTCTGGTTCTGAATCCGCGGTGTGTTCTTTGGGCAGACCAGTGGGGAAACTGGCATTGGCGAGACCCAATTTATTTTGCCCAGTTTATCGAAAACGAATACAGCGGTAATCGTGTTTTCAAAATATCGCCCAAGGAAGTTTTTTGGAGGTTGGCGGGTTTTGAGGTTACAAAAATTTATTCCGAAATCGTCAATTCCAAAAAACGCCCTTGGGCCACTGATTGGCACAATACTGTAAGCTACTAGCTTTAGCTAAAACTGCAAAAATGCCATAAAGTTACGAAAGATTTGCCACAATGTAGCTAAAAATGCCTATTATTGTTTCATGTAGCTCTAAACGGTGAAGTTAGGTTTGGATTTTGGTGAAATCGGTGAAAGAACATCCTTGAGTTTTTGTATATCCCTCAGATTTGGAGCACATACAAGGGCACCCTCTAAAATTTAGGCAATATCTGTGTAAGTGTATGCTTTTAATTGATTAAAAGCACTGAGGAAGTGGAGTTAGTGTAGCAGTGAATGCTTAAACTAAAAGTAGGCTTTGGTATAAACCCGAAATAAATACAAGTGATAAATATTAGTGTGCCACGTGAACACGGAAAAGATCTCTGGGAAGGGCCCAACGACTGAAATGTAAGCGGTAGTGTAAGTGACGAAAGGATCTGGAAGTGGTGCTCTGCAAACTGTAAGGGAAGCAGGCTTAGGAAAGATTGATAAGCCTGCAACGGGTGTTGAGCTGATGGCCCTGTGATGTAGTTAGTTAGCATGACTGCTTCCGGAGTCAGAAGGACCGTGGTTCAAAACCCGGCTGGGCCAATTCCTTACTTTCAATGGTGAGTGAAAAGCTAAAGCTCTATCTTCCCTTCTCTGTTCTAGGTCCTGGTTTCGTGGGTACTAGGGTGCCTAACGCCTCCCGTCTGGGGCTTGTCCTCGGTCTTCTTCTTGGTCCACCATCCCTGGTAGAAGCGCTACAAAACTCCAGTCAAGAGGCAAAAAGACGAAGATCACGGACAGAAGCATGATACCCATGCAATGCTTCCTTACGGTTGTCAGAGTCACGCCCAGGTGTGATGTGATTTCTCATGGTCGTTGGAGTCGAGATTCTGTGTTGCAACGTTCTGGAATTACCTTGCATGGATTTGCCCAGAAAGAAAAATGGAATGATGGAAGAAAAACATTGGGAGGTGGAAGTTGAGGACCACAAAATTCTTCTGAGGATTAAATAGGCCGCCTAAGCAAGCTTCTCCCGACACATCCTCGATTTTGAGTCAACGTATCAAAAGATAAAAATTTGCGCATAGATTTTAACGGTTTTTTAACCTTATCAAATTTCGGATTAAAACTACGTTAAAACAGTTCTGGAACGCCCTTACTCTACCACTACAAATCTGTACTTGCTCAGTGAGTACTCGTTCTGGTGACCGGCAACAACCTTCTGCATTTGCTAGTTTGAAGAATTAAACTTGATATGATTGCTCACTCTTCAGCGCTTCTACTAAAACTTGTAAAAATCCTGCAATGCTGAATCCGGAGTAAACTAGCTGGGCTCAAGCCTGGTCGAAATTTCCAATTCGATGCCTTTTATATCATTGTAGTGTAAGGAGTAAATATGCAAATTACCCCCCTGTTATTTCCGTGTGTGTATCTACTTCCGTGCCTGGTCTCTGTTTACTTTGGCAGCTTACCTGCCTATATTGATTGTTATTGTCATAGGTGTTTGTCAGCCATTCGCTGGCTGGTGTACTGGCGGCGCGGTATGTCTCTCTAAGGAACGCCCATTTTTATACTACTGGCGGTAAGATTAATATAACGTAAACATAACCAGAACGAGAGGTCAAGTAAAACTTATATTACGACCCTTGTGGTAATGTGTGTATATACTTGTGGAAGCAATTTTTGTCAGAACGCAGTTTTTAAGCTAAATTTGCTTATTTTCACCAATTTTTGCAAATTTTAAATAAACAGCGATTTTTAGTAAAACCAACATTCTTTGGGTTATTTGTAGCAAAACACAGCGATGTTCCAGTAAAAAAATCCGGCGAAGCCAGAAAATGTTCTGAAATTTGAGTCTGGAAACTTATTTTTGGCCATTTTCTTACTCCTTGTAACCGAATTTCTTACCGATAGTGAGAGCAATTTTTAGTACTCCTTGTGGAGAAATTCGCCGAGAGGAGGGGTATTTTTTTCTTGCCCACCTGAGAACGTAACGTACATGTAAAACCTCCAGAAAAGGGGAGTTTAACTGTTGAGCTTTCACTTTTCACTGAAAGCTGTCAGCTTTCAGTTTAACTGATATTTTCGGATTCACACCAATAACTGAGCAAGGGCTACTACATTCTGAATAACAAAAACAAAGCGAAAAAATTATAAGTTGTCCTAGTAATAGTTTTGTTTCTGTTTCAACCCACGGATAGCCATATAGTCATCAGAACTTTTCTAGATTAATATTAGTTTGAAAATTTTTTGAGCAAGCATTCCCAGTTTCGAACAATTTTTAAATGGTTGCAGAGTAACCTTATGTACCATCCACTGAACACCACTAAAGGAACATATGCTTACAATAAAATTTAAGGCATTTAAGCTTTGCGTATAGCATAACAAAAAGTATAACTAAAACGGCACGTATAGCAATCTGTGTGCTGAGAAATTAAGTTTGTTTGCTTACTGAAAGCAAGAAAAGCAAGTAGAGATCTCGATCAATATACAGTATATACGTAGACGTGGAGAAGGGCACCCAGCCAAAATTAACGAATTTTTGAAATCACCAACATGAAGTCTGTTTTTTTCCGAACACTTTACGGAAAAGTGTTAGAATTTTAGTGAAAAATCAACAAGAGATACCCGCAGCTACCCGCGCGGGTAGCCTGCGGGTAGTACAATTTCTATTACTTGCGGGTACCCGCGGGTACCCGCGGGTACCCGTGGGTACTCGCTACCCACTTCCAACTCTGCGTCAACTACATAAAAACAGAATAAATTTGATAAATTTCAGCAGAGTTGGGAAAAAAATGTCTCAGGAGTCTCCTAAGATTTAAAGTTCCAAAAAATGCAGGAAAACTGCAAAAGCTATGATGAATTCCGAAAAACTTTTGGTCGTACTTCAATGTGAAGACTATTGAAATAGCTCCTAGGGATTAGAGATAGCCCATTCCAGTAAATTGGCTAAAGGTGACTTGAGGCAGCATTTACAGCAGGAAAGACATCAGACCGATTGATAGATTTTTGCTAATTTTGAGTCTTTTATATGATTTTGCTTAGTTAACTTGCCAGCTTCCAGAATTTTATAACTTTTTATTTTAGGATTTATTTTTTTACTTTAAACACAATACCTGTGTCTTTTGCGCAATCTTCTGTCAAGAGTTTTTGAAGGGGCACTTAGAAGAAGTAGGAGGCAAGCAGGATCTTTTGCTGGTGACATAATGTCTAATTTTAAGAACCACGAGACCTGTTTTTCTGCATCTTGTGATCTAGAACGAATAGCTTTTGCCTTAGAAAATATCAGGTGCGATGAACAGCATCTAGTTTATTAATTGAAATAGACATTTTGAGCCTTAATTTGTGCAAATTTGTGCAATTATCGGTCACATGTTTGGTGGATATTTAAATTATGCGTACAACAAAATGTTTCTGTATCAAAAGTAACCACAACAAGATGGCTGATTTTGGTTTTTCGTCGGGCATTAGAATTATTTCGTGAAATAATAGCTGACTGACTATGTAGTAGTCAAGTCAAAGTGTGGAATTTTAGTTCTTGATTAATAATTGATTTAATTAATTGTATAAACACACAAATTATGTTATTTTTGCTTCATCTATGCCCAAGCAAACATAGTCGCTAGTGACAGATGACATTAAATCCTTTGACACATACTGCGATAGGTAAAAGTGCAGTGTTTAAATAAAAAACAAAAGCTTTCAGTCAATATTATTTACGGCAGCAAACGTATTTGTAATATACATGCATTAATTCAGTATTAAATATCTTAGACTTTCTACTTCTTATTTTCTACTTTACTTCCTTATAATACAACGTTTACACTAAAGATGGTAGCTACAGCCGCAGAAACTGTTACAGTTCAACCAGTTGTAACTGAACCGGATTCCCCTGTAGAAACTGCGGATCCCAACCCGGATTCGACCTGTCCAATTGAATTGGACAAACTGGAATTTATCCTGAATAAAGCCGTGAAAGCTCAGGGAAAGATTGCTGGTGTTAGATGTCAGATTCTGGGAGAAGGAAAAGGATTTGCTTCAGTGGTGACTCGAATCTGCCTGGAGTGGGATACAAAGCGGTCCAGTGGTTAGTGATTAGTTTAGTTTGAGATAACGGCTTCAGTTTTATGCAGATAATTTAGTTGTTAAATAAGCAATATTGCAAATTATTTTAAAAGAAATCTCGCTATTCAATATTGTTATGTATCCTGAAAGGTCAACCCTTAGTTTTTATTATTTTGCTCTGAAACATTTCCAAGTTTTGTAATATTCTGCTGACTACCCCAAATTCTTTCAACATATTGTCCTCCGCCAAAAGGTTGACCAATGCCAAAATGGAGTGCTGCATTAATGGTTCATGTTAACTAAAGTGCAAAGTTCTGTCTGTTTGACAGTTGAAGCCATAAAACTAGTATTGACGGTATAACTTTTCATTTAGTTTATTTAAATTTTTATTTAGTTTTGGAAAGGTTGCCGAAAAGCATTGTAATTAAACAGCCAACAAACGCAAAACTGCATCAAATTGGAGAAGAGTTTGCAAAGATGGGAACCAGAGACATGATTGCCAAAGTGAGTTCTTAATGTTCAGATTAATAGTGACAAATATTAAGCAATTAATTATACTAATATTAATATTGATAGTAATAAAAGTGATAATATTAATCAATGACTAATTCGAAAAACTGTCTCTCTAGCTATTCAGTCCAGTCCTTATGAACATCAATGGGCGAATCTGTTATGTTATGCATCACGTCCGATGCTTTAGATTAAGACTTTCAGAGGACAATAGAAAAGTATGAGAGGAGCTTTAGTTAACCTTTGCTTCATCATGTCTTCGTTAACAATTAGTGTAAGTTTACCTAGCTAATTACCCATTAATAGTCTTAGGCACACAACTGCGAAATTGCAACGTACCGAATGTTGACTCGCAGTGGAAATCCCCCTTTCAAAATGCCGCAATGTTATCACTTGGAGGAAATGAACGAAGAATCTGACGGAATGATTATTTTGGAAGATTTATCGGAGACAGCCTGTTCCACAGAATTCATGGAATATTTCTCTTTGAAAAAAGTTGAAACATTGCTTGACGTTGTCGCTTCTTTGCAATGTTTCAGTTTGAAAACAGAAGGCTGGGAAAATTGTTCTGGTAAGCAAGTTTCGCAGGATTTACAAACTTTTCCGTAGGACCCAGTACTTCGATTTGGCCACCGGGTCCGGGTTGGAATCCGGGTTTTGAACAATCGTTTGAAATCAAAGGAAACGTATTAGAGCTGACAATATTGTGTCAAACATCCAAGTTAAGCATTACTTCAGCTACTCTTGTTGTTGCAGGACAGAAATGTTCTAAATATTTTTGTGCTGTGGTCTTTGCTCAAGTTTCGCTTTCTTGTTTTCTCAGTTTCTCAGCTTACAATTGTTTATACTTCACCGTCAGACTGCTTCCTCAAGGGAATTTCCTGATTTTCAAGAACAAAAAATTAAAAATAGTTTCGTTACTCAATAAAGCTGGTGGGCCTAGTAAGCTCCAACAATAACTTGGTCTGACTTGCTTTATTATGGAAGTATGTTACTGATTTTGTATGGGTAACTGCTTTAGGCGGTGCAAATTTGGCCATGTACAAACAAATCGCTGAAATGTATCCAGCTTCCTTAGACTATATCTTGCAGCAATATGGAGACAAGATACACATTGATATGAACAAATCACAGAAACTACTGCAACGATATAAGGTGAACAACTTACTGCACTCTAACTGTAGCGTGCACTCAGCTATATATACGCACGCAATTAACATAGAAAAGGGAGAGTGAGTTGTTTAAATGCTATTCAACCTAATTTGCACATTTGTGCTGGCGGACAGTATATAAGGAGGAGAAATTCTAGATCAGTGCAGCCAGTCCTGCTGGCAGTCAAAAGCCTCGCTGCATACACCGACTGGAGAGCAGCAAAGGGTTACCGTACAGTACAATTGTGCTGCTCGATGTAGCGTGCAATTCAATTGTACGCACGTGGTTGTAGCCAGACATGTGCAGGAGGGGAAGTTCTGGAGGGCGAACTGGATCTTTTCCGGTTTTTTTGCCTAAAAAACCGGAAAAATTCGGATTCTGGGGGGAGGCTGAAGGGCCCCTCTGGGTGGGTGAGGTTCAGGTCTGGGGGGAAGGGTAAACATCTCCCCAAACCCCCCAAACACATGTATGATTGGAGCATAGTTCGGTTACACTGAGCCATGTTACAAACATATTTCTGGCTCAACCTTCTCTTGACTAGAATATTTCTTTGCTTGACTAGAATATTTCTTTGTTATCTGAAAGAAAAGGGACTACAGCTAGGGTGCAGTGTTTGTTCTTTCTCAATATTAAGTTTCTCTTCTTGCTAATGCTGGCTACAATCCAGATCACACACCAATTTAGCCACAGTTTCTGGTTATTTTGTGGGACATCCCCCTCCAGTTGGTTTCAAACCTGACAGGAGTAAAGGTAGCTCTGTATGCATTTTTAAGTTAATCTGGGTGATATGCTGTTTCCGGCTAATTGTTTTCATAGTTTACACAAGGATTTTAATAAGGAATGAAATTTGACCATCACCTGCTACGTGATAATCACGAAGTTATACTACATTATACTTAATTCATTAAATCTATATACTAGACTAATTCGCTCTGTTGTCATTTTCTCAGGGAATAATTGAACAGATGACTGAACCCGAAAAATATGGACATTGTCCGGTGCTGAGCTATGGGGACATGCAACCGAATAATATTTTGTGGCAAAAGAATAGTACAGGAAAAGCTTCGGATGAACTGGCAGCCATGATTGACTATCAGGTATCCGCAATTTATAGGACAAATAACTCTGTCATTGCAGATAATTTTACTTTTATGAATAGCAGAGAGGTGTTGTTTGCATATGAACAGTATGTTTGCTGCAAGGGAAGGGTGTTTGCCAAAGCTAGAATTGGTTTAAAGTACTCTTGGTGCCAACAAGATCATATTACTCCTATGTTGACAAGTGTTACGAATAGGATACTACATGCTTGATAACTAACATTTTTCAGGTCCTTCATAAGAGTTTGCCCTGCGAAGATGTGGCAATGGCTTTGCTGTTCTACTTGCATCCTGAAGTGAGAAGAGACCATGAAAAGCGTTTGATGGAATTTTACTATGAGCTTTTGGTTAAGAAAATGGCCCCTCAACCGGTACCCTTTGCTCTGGAAGAAGTAGTCCGGAGCTACGATGATTTTAAAGTTTACAATGCCGTCTTCTTTTTGAGCTTTGCCAGAGGAATCGTCGATATATTCAAAATTGACAATTTAGAAGAAGTCTATGTAACTCATCTGAATGGTCTGTTGGATGATATTATGGATAAACTGTGACAAAGACACTTTTGCTGTTACTTAAATTGATTAATATTGACTCAATGTAGCCTGTGATGCGCTTTCCCGATAACTGGTTACATCGTTTGACAGTGTAGAATCCTACGTTGCCTTTTTCTAGTATCAAACGGAGATGATAGAAAAGGTTTACAAGAATGCACCCACAAAACATCAATCTCAGATTGGATAAAATCCTGAAATTACTTTTATACAAAATAAAGAAAATCTGCAATATCTATGCTCATAAGTATAATTGTAACCCCATCTGAGTAATTGATAACAACAAACCTCGTACTGTTAAATATCGTAACAGAACAAACTGTACTGATTCTGAAAATACGTACACGACTTTACATACTAAACTAGAGCACACAACAATTAATCAAGGCATTTCAGATCTGTTAAGGGACACACTATACATCAAGCTACATCTTAGATAAGGTATACTGAGGAAATGGAGAGCCAAACTTTCCAACATTTCGTCACTATGATGTAGGCATGAGCAAGTGACTATTCTCTCCGATGACGAATTCCAGTTCCGATCCTAATTGTGAATGTGTACGAACTTTGAGAAGCATGAATCTAAGGCATTGGGGCCGGAAGATTCATTATTTCAGTTAAGTTTATTTAACTTAACACTTCTAATTGACTCACTTATTGCGATTTTAGTTTCAGTCCCAATTCTAAACAAGTAGGCCCCAAAAGGGGCAGTATTCCTTTGTAGACCTGTGTTTATTCAATTGTGAAATGTTTTTGTTTGATTCACTAAAAGGTTAGAAGCTCCAGATTTAGTTTATAATTTCACGTGAATTCCCTTTATAGCTTTCGATATCGAACAACTGTTATCCTTTGAAATATCTTACTAAATGTTTTTGCTTTCTTGCAAGACCAGATTTTCCTAGGAATACAAATCATAGCATACCTACCACAATACAGTCGCTTAACCCCATTGGGTTCAGCAGTACAGCCAAAGAACATATATACTTCGTGGGCGAATGAATATCTTGCCTTTTTCTGCACTGAATTTTCATCACATTTCCTTCCCCTGCCCATTGTTCCCAACTTTCGCTAGCCGCCTTGCTCATCAGATTGAGCAAGCGCTATGCTTGCAGTGCATGCATCCATGAGTAGCTCCGAAGCTACACTGTCTGATGCTCAAAAATCTGCAACCATATGGATTGCTGACAGTTGAAGAGTGAAGGTTGTCAGTTGTTCTCCTTAAATAGCATTTAAGCCTAATTTGCATAATCTGAATGCAAAAAAATGTCCGGGAAGGCCAATTGTCTCTGCCAATGGCTGCCCCATCGAGAAAATCAGTGGATTCGTGGTCTTAATCTTAAACCCTTAGTCAAGCAGATTCCCTCGTTTATCATGGATACCACCGCTTTTTTGAGGAAATTGGTGTCCTTGAACGTTTCCCCGGGCTGCATATAAGCAACGGCTGATGTGGCAAACCTATACACCAACATTCCCCGTCGTCCTGGTGTGGAAGCCTGCCGAGAAGCTCTGCTAGGTAGGAAGGTAGGTGAAAAATCAGTTGTATATATTATTACAACTTTACAATTTGTGAGAATTGGAAAATATCAAAACGTGGACACCCAGAAATCTTACCAACCTTATTCACGCGACCGGTTTCGAGACCGGTGTGGTCCCTTCGTCAGGCGACTCCTGGCTATTACTCGCTGCAAACGTTCCTCGGGAGCTATAGGATTCCTTATTCGAATGGGAGGGTAGGCGACAGGCTCGGGAGATAGGGGGGCACTCTGGGCACTTCCTGGAGGAATGGGGGCTCTGGAAGGCTGGGGAGCGCTACGTGTTCGGTAGAATGGATGCTAATGTTGAGAATCAACTAAATTAAAGTGTTGCAACTCACCCTTAAAAACAAACACTAAATCTATTTGTTACTGATGTGTGCAACCTTTAGTCTGTTAGCTAAATTGATCAGCTCAGATCTGATCTACCAGTTCAGTGTTATCGAATTCTGTGTGCGAGTAAGGTGTGTCTTTGCCGTGGTTCTGCATTTATATTTCGTCTGCCGTAACCTTTTCATGCTGGTAAATTCTTGTAAGCCGTTCTTGTGATCGTAGTCGGTAAGGTTAGTTTATTAGTTAGGTAGGTAAGGATAAATTCTTAGATTAGGCCCGGTTGAATTACCTGCAGTCGTACCGCCTACAGATTCCACCTTAGGTCCAGACAGCTGAGGTAGGGAATTAACATATGGCGACCGTGCATAGTTTGACTCTGTCTGGTTGACCATCACTTTTCGACGAAAATTTTGAATTTTCAAAATTTCGGAATTTACTACGATTTTGATATTTTCAATTTTTCTAGTTTATTTGTAATTTAGATAATTAGTTTTGATTAGTTTTTCACAGTTTTTATTGAGTTTATTCTATTCTTTGAATTTTTCAAATTATTGAGACGATTAAGCTAGTTCATAGCTACCCTGATTCTACCTTGGAAACTGTGGTCGGGGGAACTCCGCGACTTCACTAGTGAGTGACCCCCCCCAGAAAATTTTGGGGACGGACTTCCCTCCTCCGAAAATATATTGGGGTGGCTTTGGGGACACTTCACGAATTTTTTAAGCCGTTTTTGGGGAAATTTTAGCCACCCCCCCCCCCCTTGGGCTCCGGAATCCACATCAGGATTTGGGGGAGATTGGAGCTGAGAGGTGAAGGGTTCACTTTTTGGTGAACACGACACCACCCAAAATTTAGGGTAGGTAATTTTATAATTTAAATTAATTATAATTCAAGCAGCAACGCCTACCTGGTTGACTCCCAGGGCTGCTATAAAAGCCATAATTTAATTATAAATTTAGGTTTATAAATTGTGAATTTCAGGTTCCCCCCTCTTCAAATTTAACAAATTTTTAGTTTATTTGTTTCTAAATAGGTCCCCCCACGACGTATTAACGCGCTAGGTAAATATTTTTAGTTTAGGGATATTTTTGGTCCACCCCTAAGGACCCCATTTTCAAAATTTTTTTGAGTCCAAAAACTTAGAAATATTTGGACCCCCCCATCTGAAATTTTCTATAGTGTTCAAAAATGAATTCTCCGTGTTTTTCTGTACCCCCAGTAGGAATTTTCAAATTTTCAATCGACAGGATTTTTTCTAGGACCCCCATTCTGATTTTGAACTGTCGGTTACGTACATAAAATTCGAATTTTCATAAGCCTAGATTTTTCTATAAGAGCTTTCTGGAATCCGATTTTTGGTCATTTTAGCACTAATAGGTGGTAAACAAGCTGTGATAAACGTGCCCCCCCATCAAAAATTCGATTTCGGTTCAAAAAAGGTAAAAATCGATTTTGACCCAAAATCGTCAATTTTGACCCAAAAATCGACGAAAAATTTAATTTTTGGCCGATTTTTCTAGTTTCAAGGGCTAACCACGATTGAATAACATCAACGCCATCACGCCAAACCTATAATTCGAAGAATTTCCGGAAAATGACCAATTTTCTAAAAAAACCCCCTGTCAAAATTTTTTTGAGATTCGAACATAGTCATTTTTTGAGCTAATTTTTGGAATCTGGTATTTGGACCCCCCTATGGATTTCAGTAGGTGCTCCACTCGTTCCTGAGCATAAAAATACCAGATTTTGTCCAAATTTTGGAAAAATTTCCCATTTTGGCACCGATTTTTCGATTTTTTACATTTTTAGTCGCGGTGCCCCCCCTAGTGATTTTTCAATTTTGAGTGTTTTTGTCGGTTCTGAGCCTATCTACGACAAAAACTACGGTCGTAGAACGTACCCTAACGGCAGATTCCCAGGATTCCTAGAATTTTTGCGATTTTGTCCCAAAACGGATACTTTTTCAGATTTAGGTTTTTGACCCCACTGTAGTTGAATTTCAATTTTCAACGATTTGCCCAATTTTGTCCAATTCTACGGTTAGTTCCACGAACGTAGAGCGTAACTACGCTACAACTGCTAGGTTTTGCTTGGACGTTTCCTATTTTCGGCAAAATTTTCGATTTTTCCCTTTTTCGTCGACGTGCCCCCCTTGTATGTTTTTTCCAATAACTACCGATTTTCGGATTTTTTCTTAGAACGACGGTAGCACGAGCCGTAGAATTGTTTGGTGAGTCTTTTGTCACTATTCCATTATATTCCCAGTAATTTTTCCCTAGATTTGACATTTTTCTTGTTTTGACCCAATAGCCGATTTTTGATCATTCCAACTTTTGAGCAGATTTTTGAAATTTCTGCTCTGCAATACCATCTACGACCTCAACTAAAGGCGTAGACCAATTGTTTGAGTTATTTCTGACATTTTGCGACTAGTTTTCTTGTTTTTTTGGACGACGTTTTTCCAATTTTTGCGAAAAATTTCGACCATCGATCATTCTACGCAAGAGCGTTTGCAAAGGCATAGAGAAAATGGGGATTATCTTTTTGATCAATTCGCTGATTTACGCGCTCAAATCATTCCGGTAGTAACTAGAGCTCAGCATCGGCAGCATTTGCAAAATATGGCGGATATCAAAACCTATATTGCGCTTTTCAAGAGCTTAAGTCCCTATGACGGTAGAGAAACTACTTTGACTCCAGAGGAATGGATCACAAGTTTTGAGGCAATTATCCATGCTCATGAAATCCCCGAGGAAAAGAAACGCTCCCTATTGCTAGCCAAAATTGGGGAAACTGTTCTTCACCGACTTTCTTCTCTTGGACTTCCGGATACGTACGAAGAATTGGTTAAACTTTGAAGCTTTTGTACGAACCTGTGACAAGGACAGCGGCTGAGCATTCGAGAAATTTCTATGTATGTATTCAAAAGGAGGACGAAAAAGTGCAAGATTTTGCCGCTGACTTGGAAATTTTAGCCCGAAAAACTTTCCCGAACGAGAATGACAACGGAAGGGCAGTGAACATTTTTGAACAGCTTCGTAAAGGTCTCC
>JASAND010021140.1:0-102370 GCA_030248195.1 Trissonchulus latispiculum | reverse complement strand
AACAGCTGGCTAGGTGTAGTGCACATAGTGCTTTCGTAGGGAGAGGGAGGTTTTCCATCGGCCGTGGGATTGCAAAGAGGGTTCCGGTATGCCGGCAGACACAGCGGGAAGTGGCGGCTCCAGAACGAAACGAGTGAAAAGTGTAGACAGGAAGGCCTAACGCGCTGAGAGCGGCACCGGAGCTCGGCACGGGCTCGGCCGTAGGAAAGAAAACGATGTGAACAGGTTTGTCCATGGAGGGACGGGAATAAAGGGGAAACATCTGTTCCTCCGGCGGCTGCTCGGAGTTTGATATATTGCAGAAGGACAGAGCGAATGTTAGGGTGTGAGGTGGTGGGAGGCAAAGCGATATAGACCGGCTGTCCAAGAGCAAGCTGATCTGTTTTACTCCGGCGAATATGAAGGGTCAGCGAGAAATCCTCCCAGGAGAGATCTGTGGGGTAAAGGTGCAAGGCTTCCGAAATCCGGAGAGCGCCATAGAAGAGGAAAACCACTAAAGCAGCAAGGCGCAGTGAAGTCAAAGTGGCTTGCTGGGCAAGATGGGACCAAAGCAGATTAAACTGGGATCTGGAAATTGGGGAAGACGTAGTTAAAGGCTTGCTGGCAGTACGAGTGGCAGCCTGATAAGCGAGGTGGACTTGTGGATGGGAGGTTGGAGAATCCAAATGGGAAAGGCGATGAGCCCAGGCGATGGCGCCCCAGGCTGACTTGAGCACAGACTGGGAAACGTTCTGTGTCGCAAGTGAATGGAGATAGGAGACAAGGGTGGACGGAGAACTAGGAAGCCATTGCAAATGGTGACGGACAGTCCAGGCGTAAAATCTGCGGAGAGCAGAAAAATAGGAAAGTTGAGATGACGGAGAAACAGAATTGAGGAGGAAGGAAGATATTGCCACATAATCCAAATGGACGGGAAGCGAAGCCTGAATTACCTGGAGGAGCTCTAAACAGAAAAGAGAGAACCGTATACTGAAAGAAAAAACGTCGGGATGGCGAAAGGAGGATGAGGGGGGAAATGGGAGGGTGGGGGGGGGGGGGGGGAAGCAGCAGGAAATCAGGAAAATACTGCTGAACTGAGAGAGTTCAAAACGTGCGGCACCGAAGAGAAAACAACTCTTTTATAGTGAGAAAAGCCGAAAGAAATGGTATGCAAATTAGGTGACAGGCTTATTTGCATAAAAACTTCAGCGTTATTTTACCATTTTATTATCAAAATAACATCAGTTTTTATTTCAATAAGAAACAACAAAGAAAAAACAATGCGAAATAAAGAGCAATTAGGAATGCTCAAAGTTCAGGTGGAAAGCAATCAGTGGTGATTTGAATAGACCAGCAGCAGACCGGTGAGTGGAGGTAGTACCTGGAATAAGAGGAGAAAAATTAGGATTGAAAACAACGGAACCCTGAACAAATGGCGGATTGTGGGTGCGTAGGTCAACTAGGAGCGGCCAGAAGGGCGCAGAGGGCCAAAAAGGTACGACAAGTGTACCGGAAGCTTTAGAAACTTGTAAGTGATAGAGAGTGCGCTGAATGAGAGCAATTGGAGGGACTAGCCAATTGTTATGTTGAGACCAGTCAACAGAAAAAGCGTCTACTAGGGAACTAGTAGGATACCATAGTTTAGAGGAAAACGGGGATAAGTGAGCATTTGCAGGTGAAGCAAAACGATCGAAAGTGAAGGGACCCCAAAGGGTATTTAAAAGATTAAAAACCCAGGGCGCAACCTGCCAGTCATCGGGATCTGGCTGTCTACTATAAAAATCAGCGAGGGCATTACTAGATCTGGGAATCGATTCAAGCTCAACTCTAATTGAATGTTTGAGGCAAAGGTGAAAAAGACGGACTGCGATAGCGTGCAAACGGGGTTTCATGCTTCCATTATATACAATCTGAACAGCAGCATGACTATCGGTATAGACTTTGACAATCTTGCCTTGAGCGAGAGGAGAGAAAACGGTAAGTCCTAGCTCGATAGCCCGTAACTCTCGATGTGTCGAGGAGGTGTGCTGGTCACAGTCCTGCCAGGACAGAGTTTCAACTTTGAATAGACCAGTGCGTGTGTCATGAAGAGTAGCAGCGGCGCCAATAGAACTGGCGTCAGTGAAAAAAATTAAGGACGGTGTAAACGGGTTAAGAATCTTTTTCGGGGGGAGTGAACAGAGATACTCAGACCAAAAAGAGAGTTCACCAAGAGACGTGGTCGTCAGCGAAAAAACGGTATCCCACGCGGGAGCAGAGGCAATTTGGTGATGGAGACTACGGGTCATTAGGCGTGCAATGGGACCAAGACAAATACTGAGGGAAATTATATTGCCGGTGAAAACTGCTAATTGTCGGGCGGAGACGGAGGAAGTGCTGGCAAAAAGACGGGCTAAGTCAAGACAACGGTTAAGCTTAGCCGCAGGAGGGTAGATAACAAAGTTTTTCAAATCAATGTAAAAGCCCAAAAATTTGAGGCACCGTATAGGGGTCCAGGAGCATTTTTCATTTTCAAAAAACCCAAGTTTTTTAAGATCTTGGCGACAGATTTGAGCGGCGCAGGCAGTTGACTGAAAATCAGAGGCCGTAATGAAACCGTCATCAATGTAAATCATGGTGCGTAAGCCAAGGGCACGCCAATGAGTGATAAGAGGTCTAAGAAGCTTGGTAAATAAAAAAGGTCCGAGGGCGAGACCGAAAGGAAGAACAGTAAATTGAAAAAATTTTTCAGTGCCATTCAAAGTCCAGCGAAAACCCAGAAAAGTTTGAAATTCCTTCTTTACATCTAAATGATAGTAACCTGATTTGATATCAAAAGAACACATATACCCGCCAGGTTGGGTCAAAGACAGAGCAAGTTTTAGATCATCTAATTTAAACTTAGGAGGGTGAAGGAAAGAATTTACATACCGCAAGTCAAGAATAAAACGCATTTTATTACTAGAAAAACGGGCAGACAGTGGACTCACGACCCGTGGAGCAGTGGAAGTTTCTACGACAAAACGTTGTGCTAATAAATTTTGAATAGTTTCAGATACAAAACTGGAGTGCTGTAAAGCGGATCTATTATTACGCATAATGCGCGGGGGCGGCCAGGCCACAAACGGAATGGTAAAACCATTTTTTACCATGTCGAGCACAAAAGCGTTAGAGGTAATTCGGCGCCAGGCGGAAAGGTTACGGGAGAGACTACCTTTAATACTGGTGGAGGTAACGAAAAGACGAGACGTACCTTGCTTAAGATCCTTATTCCGGTTTGGAAGATTTGGCGGAAGAGGGCTGGGCGGCGAAGAAGCGAAACGGACATTCCGACGCCCAATGGCCGACGCGGAAGCAATGGTAGCATTGACTGGCACCACGGGACCAGGCGGCTTGAGGACCACGGGGGGCGTACAGGCCTGGAATAAGGGGCTTGGGACCCTCGGAGCCAGGTGCAAACGGGCGCAAAAACCGGGTTTGATAGGGTTGGAAGCGGAGACCTGGTGATTTCTTTTGAAAATCACCCTTAGCCTGGTCGATGGCTTTTTGGATTCGCTTGGAGTCGGACGGGTCATCGCCGAGGTCCACAGCACCCTGATATTTGGCCACAGCCGTCCAACCACCCACGTCTGCAATGCGGAGGAGCTTAAGGCGATCCCGAATAACTTGACGGCCAGAGGCAATGACTGATTTGATCTGGTCCCCGTCAATTTCCCTGGAGGGGGTATTTATGGCGTCGTCAATCCGGAGGAAACACCGATCGAGCTGTGTAAGAGTATCCGCCTGCAACTGAAGGCCTTTGGAATCAAGCTTGGCAGAGATAGGTTCAATGTGATCAGAAAATCTGGCAGTCTCTTCTCTGATCAGGTCACGAATGCGATCCTCTGACAGGCTGGAACGAACAGTAGAGGCGGAGGGGTCCTGTGAATCAGTCATCTAAAAAATAACCAAAAAAAACAGACACCACGAATAAAGCTGAAAAAAAAACAAAAGCTGGGGAAAAACAGAGAAAGAAGAGACAAAATACAAATTGCTAGGCAAAACAAGAAATGTCTTCAAAAAACGAGTCGACTTACGTGATACAAGGCAATGGATAGAGTACAGCAGCAGGAAATCAGGAAAATACTGCAGAACTGAGAGAGTTCAAAACGTGCGGCACCGAAGAGAAAACAACTCTTTTATAGTGAGAAAAGCCGAAAGAAATGGTATGCAAATTAGGTGACAGGCTTATTTGCATAAAAACTTCAGCGTTCAATGCAGTGCTTGAGTGCAAAATGAAGGACCGATCAAATTTAAACAACCTGCTGCGCTGAGGCGCAGCAGGAAGAAGCTCACGAATCTAATGTATGTGAACATAAGTTCTTGTAAACAAAGCATGACCACATTTTCGTTTTGCTTACCCGTGCCTTGCAGAATCTTTGACTGGAAAGACACAAACAAAAAATACAAAACAGAACAGCGCAAACAATTCTTAGCTCAAGCAATTCTTTTCTTGTTAATGTCCCAAAGTCACAATAAACATTCTACTTGGGGCAAAGCAATTACCAGAGCAGTAAGAGTACCATTATCATTATATTAAGAGTTTAGCGTTCAGTAGAAACAATCTGAATATGTCCTTATTAGACTTAAAGAAAGGAAACATGCAACCGTTTTGTTTTGCTATTTGTTGTTTAGAATCTTATTACTATAGTATGAAGGCATTACTTTATATGGTTGGAATTTTTATGTCAGTGGAATTAATCAGGTCAAAGGATGTCAAACGCCTCTTTTTAACAGAAGCAGCAGCCCAGTGGAGAAACAGTCAACTCAAAGCATGGTAAAGGCGTGGCTTTGTCATGACTTAATCTAATGAAATCCCATATATATATATATATATATATATATATATATATATATATATATATATCTATATATATATATATATATATATATATATATATATATATATATATATATATATATATATATATATATATATATATACAGTCATTGATAGATTGTTGATAACTTATGTACTTTATGCTGTGTTGAACTCAGACATAAGTTTGCCATTAAATTCAAGGTGCCGACTGCATTTACATTGATTAGCAGAGTTGTTAACTTCCAACTAATTTGAACACTTACTCTGGTTACTAACGTTCATAGCTTAGTATAGCAAATGCACGCCGTGATTCGGAAGGTAACAACACATCTGCCAGCACTCTATGCTCAATCAAAAAGATGGTAGCAAGTGAATAAAAGCTCTCTTTGGAATGTTTTAGGACGCGGCAGGTTAGGGCTTGTAAGCGCATTAAGCTAATCTAATTAAAGAATGAAAGAAAGTTGTACATCACCAAGCACTCGAAAAAATCGGACAGCTGTCAAGACTCGAACCCGCGCTCCCTACTCAAAAGGCGCAGACGCTAAAGTGTGCTGAGCTGTGGTACACATGCATTTCGACTGAATCTCTAGTATTCAAATTGAAGAAGGTTGATTGCATCAAAAGCTTGAGAGAAGGAATGCATTAGAAATTTGCTCTAGTTACCTGCAACGGTTCTACTCAATGATGTTTGAGTCGTTTGCCGTTAGATCCTGAACTAGCTCATTCTTTGTGCCTTCTGAATTTGTAGCATAGTAGTCTTAACGAACTTCATGACGTCCTTCGTTACACCATTTCTGGGGAATTTTAAACGGCCTTTGAAAAAACCAGCATAAACTTTTAAATATAACTGTTGCGTTTGTTCCAGGCTCAGTCGGTACACGAAATCACTGAAAACGTCATTGTTGAGAAATCGAATAGTACTGAAAAACGCTGCTCAAGCAAGAAGTTCATTCTTCACATGATAAACTATATTTGATAATTGACTTACTTCCTGTATATATATATATATATATATGTTAGTACATAAATACAGTACTTTGTTACAAAAGAAAAAATTAACTACGGCCATTCTGTTATTTGAGGGGACAGACTTTAAATTATTTCATTTTCATTTTCTTCTTTTTGGGAAAGAAGAAAATTTCAATAGCGCAAGCTAAGATTTGGCAGCTGTCAGTACCAATGATATAAACAATATGTTTATGCACACTAAGCATAGGTAAAAATGCAAATGTTCCCAATAGTTTAGACTTAGCACAGCATGAAGCCATTAGTCAAATTATAAAATTCAAGGAACATTTTCTTTTTATTCTTCCTTATTTAAAGAAAATATCTCATTTTCTTTCGTTTTCTTTCCCCTCAAATAACGGCATGGCTGTAATTAATTAACTTGCTAATGACCACCAATGAAAGGAACTCAAATTTAGTGCAGCACTAAGGCCCTATGTCTTTAAAGAATTAAACGGGTTAGATTAAAATTAATCCGCATTAAAGAAATAGCACCTTGGATTGAAATTAGAGTTAAAGCGAGTTAAACAAGTTAGACGGATTAAATGTAATCCTGTTTCTTTAATGCACCTACGATTAATATTTTAATCTAATCCTGCTTCTTTATTCACACTTCGCAAAAAAATCAACGAGTTAATTTTAATCCGACCTGCTTAACACTGTTTCCTTGAAAATTAATTTTAACGCATTTAATCCGCCGCCTGCACTTTGAACTAGGTTTTAATCCTCGTGCAGCTATGCGTATTAAACGGCTTAAAACTTGGCGGATTAAAATTTTCAATTGCTGTTTCTTTAATGGCGGATTAAATCGATTAATACCAACTCGTTTAATCCGCGGATTAATCTGGTCGGATTAAACTAGTTAATTTTAATCCGTTTAATCCATTCAATCCAGCAAAAAGAAATAGCAATTAAAATTTTAATCCGACCATTTTAATCTTTAGAGAAATAGACCCTAAGAGTTTCGGTTCCAGATGTTATGTCTTTGTTGCGACTTCCACGTGGAAAAAGTTATGTACATCGGTGCACGAAGTGCGACAAGCTTGAAGCGACTGTGCCTCAGTTGTCTAGTGCGCAAAAAGTCGTGGTTTCGAGTCCCACCGGAGGTCCGAATTTTTAGAACTTCGTTGGTACATGACTTTCTTTGGATTTCTAGTTAAGATGACGTAAACTATACGGCACGGCTTATATACGGTTAAATCTTTATTTTGGCTTAACACTACGGTTCAATATTTATTCTTCCTGCAATAATACAGATCTAAATTTAATATTCAATTTAATTAAATTTAATATTCAATAACATTAAGACCGGTCCTCCCGCATTGTTTGCTCACTTAGCACATGTTAAGACAACCTCATTGCTGTTTTAAATCAAATCATTAAGAATGAACTTTATATAAATTACAAAAAATAGATCAGTTCAAGATATAATCACTCTCAACTCGTATTAATTCTTTTCGTTGTCTCCTTCAGTAATAATTTTCATTGTCTTTTGCGGAAACTAATTAATTTTTAACAAAAAAATCTTAACTTAATTTTAAAGCATTCACGTACACTGAACCCTTCAAAGTGCATTGGTTTTTATCGCTACTAGTGACCTTTTGAAGTGTCAGTTGTCTTTTCCCGTCCTTGTCATAAACAGGGCAAAATTAGTTTGAACATTTCAGCCAGTTTATTTATTAATATTAATATTTGTATAAGCATAGAGACATATTTCTGGACTAACTGCTCGGAGGAAAAAGTATGGCACTTTTGCGGTGATCAGATATGCATCACCGAACCCAACGCTAGGAACAAACATCTAAATGTATTCACTTGTTTGAGTGTCCCTGTGTCATACATATTCTTTCAGACTTTTTCCTCTTGCCCACGTGAGCTCTATTGTGAACATTTTGTGAACTTTTTGGAGCTACCGGGCAGTGGGTGCTGTAGGCTTTATGATCCTAGCCATTAGAATTAGTCTACTAGTTATGTAGCACAAAGCTAGGTCATTACACAGTTTAAAAGGGGCTCTGAACCAGGGCTTATCAATCTTTCCTATGCCTGTGTAGAGATTGAGCTGAGTAAATCTCTGAACAAACAATTTTAATCACAGAAATAGACTTGTAGAAAGTACGCTCTTAGAGCGTGACTCCCGACAGGCGAATTTCTGCAGAATCCGAAGATTGCAAAGGTTCTCTGAGTGTGCGCATGCCAAGACACCTAACGTCAGATTACCCTAGCCTACGGCAAAGAAGAAACGCCCTAATTAAAAATACGAGTTTACTTTAATAAAAATACGAGTTTTACTTGCGATCTCAAAATTATGCCAAACACGACAAAAAATTACGAATTCAATAATAAACTTCAAAAGACACTACAAAACTAAAGCACCAGAGCAAATTTTAAATGCACACAACAAACTTAACAAACCTGGCCGCAGACTTCCGACTAGACAAAAAGGAGAAGAATGGGCGCCAAAGATCCGAAAGCCTAATGGGGCGTGAAGGAATTTGAAAAAAGCCCCCACCTCAACAAGAGTACCACTTCAACTGACTAACGCGCGCCCAAATTTCAATCAAAATGAAAATTAGCTAGTCCGGGCTTGGACCGTACACAGAAGTAATAATTTAGTTTGAACGGTCGTGAATTTAGCAGTACATTTTAGAAATTCAAATGAAAATGACAAAATATGAATTTATCGTGAAGTTAGCAGTACACTTTTGTAATTTCAGATGAAAATGACACTTAGACTGACCGAAATAATTCACAGAATACCCCCTCTTTTGAAACGCGCGACCTCGCCGCGGTCAAGGGCTCAAGGGTTTGCAATAAAATCAAATTAACCTACGTACCCTACCTACTAGTAAAGATAAAACGCGTTTTAGAAATCACCAGAAAAGATAAAATTTTGGCGTATCCCTCGAGGTGCACTTCTCGGGAACACTACTCAGGCCCCAACATACTACACACGGGTGCTCTGAGACACGCTAAAACTACTCCGAAACATATCGGGAAGACACTACTCAACACATAGACACATACTACACCGACTACACACAAAGATAAAGGCTAGGACACCCTTGAGCCACGACGAGGACGCAGGTAACCAAAGAGACAGGTACTCCGGAGCCCTCAAAACAAACAAGCGATGCCACAACCGGCCACCGGAGCAACGTTTTTAGATAGAAAACGCCATAAAGAAGCAGAAGAAATAGCTCCGGAGGAACTTTTACCAACACGCGAAAGCAGAAATTAACCTCCGGAGTAGGATGAAAAATCGAGGACCAAGGCCGGAGTAAAAATTTTTAACCAAAGCTAACGTATTTAGAAAGGAAAATCAAAACGAAAGAAACCAAACAGCTCCGGAGTATGCAAGGACGAAAATAGAAACAGAAATACAAGCTCCGAAACAACCTAACATAAGCTGCGACAGCTCCGGAGTTGTTGCCAGCAACTCCGGAGGACAATAAACCCCCATCGAATCGCAAAGATTGAATCAAAACAATGCCACGTTTTAAAGCGAATACAAAATAAAGCATATATATTGCAAAAATAGCTGCACAACGGTACATGGCAAGGTAGATAAGGCAACAAAATTGGCAGTCATGGAATATAAGAAAATTTTAAGCAAAGTAAACTCGCACCACATTAGAGAGAAAACAAAGAAACAAACACCAGTTAGAAAAATAGAAAAGACCCGAAAAGAACAAAATAAAATACTACATGATATAGAACGGCAGAGCCGAGCTAGCGAGCACCACCCACCCCAAATACAGAAAGTCTCAGAAAAATAAAGAAATAGGAAAAGAGTTTAAGGAAATTTAAAGAAAATTTAACCCCCGGACAAAACCCACGACAATGACCAATAACTCCCCCCACCAAGATTAAATCTAAATCGTAAAAAGCAAGTATAAGTGAAACAGTGAAGGCAAACAAAAACGGAACAAATTAGCTCAGAAGGGACAAGGGGGAAGGGGGACTAACGAGGCTGTGGGGACATAACCGGTAATCATTCACAACATCACAAAATATATAGACTTATTATAAAGGTTCAAATTCCAATATTCCCGTGCCAAAGTTCAAGACCAGAAAAATAGGGCAGACAAAGAAACCATGGGCAGGGCACCTCACCAACCAAGCGTCGGGGGACCTGCCGCCAGGGATACGGGCCGGTGCCCCTCGGCACAAGCGACCCGTCCAGACCCAGAACCGTATCACCGAAATCACCGTCAACAAAAGACCCGAATCACCAGATAGAATAACCAGAAGCATGGGCCACCCGTAAAGTACCGGGACCAGGGACCAACAACATCCAAATACAATAACAAGTACAGAAGGAAGCGCTCGCAGTCAAACAGGGACAGGGGGGGAGGGAAAGGGAAACTAGTATAACTATAGGTTAAGAACAACAAAAATAACAATAGCAAAATAAAGGCACAACCTACGTAACAACCAAAAAATTCAGGCCGCAGGCCAACAAGACAGTATATGATAGGCACTACGGCCAACAGTGCAAATACAAGGCCCGACTTAATTTTGAGAGAGGGAGACACCAGTCTACGGCAACCGTTGGCCTGGCTGAGCCCGACCGTCAGCAACCGCGGACTGAGTCAATCGCAAAGAACCGGAAAATATAACTACGGAGTCAAAAGTGCCGTTCCGGGGTTGACCGCTCACCCTTGGCCTCCCTGAGGGCAACCGCAGGCGACGGGCAACCACGGACCCGCCGGGATACGACAAGATGGAATGCCCCCAGTACTATTGCCTAATAAAATGTGAAACGTTTTTAGAAAAGAAAGGTAAAAGGTAAAAATCAGTAAAAAGGTTTAAAACTCAGCTAGTACCTGCATAGTTTAGACCGAAAAATCAACTACAATTTAGGTAGACATTTAATCAGAAGACAAGAAACTAAAGCGTTGGAAAGAAGAAAACTCAATTTTAAGGGTAAAACATCAATCAGGTACTTAAATTATTCTAGAACAACCAGAAAACCAAAATTCCCCCAAAGTTAGTAACACAACAGAGATTCTCCCCCCAACCAATACGGGCCAAAATTTAATCCCACCCCACCACATTAATAAACTAACGCCGAGCCGTTGCCAACTTGGTATAACGCAAATGCATCTGCGCCTCTTCCATAGCTAGTTCGTGAGCCAAATTCGGAAACAATTCCCGGCGGACCAGCATACAGATCTTTCCCATCCAGTTTTGCCCGTCGGCCTCTAGGACTTTCTGTAGAATCTCATTGGCCGGAGTACGATTGAGCTCCGACGCATCAATGCCACAGGTCCAGTACAGGTCACGGTTAGCAACAGCTTCAGCAATATAAGCTACGCCGGTGCTTCTGAGCCACTTACGGAAATGGTAGCTAGACGCTGCCTTTGCCCGAATAATATCAAGCATGAAGAGCGCACGCGTCAAGTACCCTTCGCCCTCCGTATCTTGCCAAATTTTCCGCAAATGGGACCCAGCAGGCACCCAGGCCTTAACAAAGTCAGCTGCAGCATGTTTTGCCTGGAAAGGACATTCCATGCTTGCTGCCGCCCGAGCTGCCTCGGGGAGACCATACCAGTCCCGCAGCATGCGATAGACATACAAGAACTCAGAGGCCGCAAATTTCTTCTCACCCCACTTGATATAAACCGAATCGGGGTCCCTGGTTTCCGGGTCCTCCACAAGTTTCCACATGTTGGAACCAACACAGGAGGGACCCTTGAAGTAAGCCACCTGTGGATACTTCAGAGCCATATCCGGCTGCATATACCTGTGAGCCCGCACCATATCAATGGTGGACTGCACAAGCGTGAGGAAACCCTCAGAGATTTAGTCCAAATAGGCCAGAAAACGATTTGTTGAACTGTTGGCCAAAAAGTAAGTAGGATAAAGCCTAATGAAAGGACAAATATTTGCAGCAGCAGCGGCGGCAGCTCCCCAAGTATGTGGGGCCCGTCCCACCAGAAGAAATCAGTCAAACTCCAACACACCGTCCCTATACAGCGGTGGAAAGTCAAAGATGATTTCCCAGCGGTACATATCAAAGGTGAAATACGGACTTCCGTCCGGAGTAACCGCTGTCCGTTCCGTCTGATTACGCCGAACCGGTGCATCCGGAATCAGATTCTTCAAATTCTCGAAGAATTTCTTGTAGACCTTTTCCGAAACGGCGAACGGAAGATCAGTCGTGGTCAAACGTTCCCACCAATAATTATAGATGGCGACAAAATAGGGATTGTGGGAAACGCCATCAGTCTTAGATCGCAGGTCCGGCAAATAAGCCAGCTGCCAATATGGCTCCGAATACAGAGGGAACGGCACCGCATGGGGATACTGGGAAATGATGTGATGGATCGACGGCCAAAACGCTGGGTCGACCTCCTGGGGCCCCGGGAAAGGCCTCATGACGTAAAGCCTCCACTGGCCGACACCCGAGGACGCCGATGAAGTCGGTCGACAAATTGCGGCGTAGAATAGTCCCTATACGAAGTATGGCGCTTGACCTCAAAAGGTCCCTCTGGAGGTTCTACCAAATACTCTGGCAAGTCCTTAACCGTAACGGTAGGAACCGTACCCTCCGGGAAGTCGCCCGGGACCAACCCCTGGTAACGCAGAACCATCTTCGATGGATGAAGGTAGTGCGTCTCTGGCCATACGATATGGCGGTCCACTGGAGGCGGAGGCAACGACTGCAACGAAAAAGGTTCTGGATCTGGATCGGCAGACGAAGAGATGGCAAATTCTGAGGCATCGGCTGTAGAACCTGCGGCAACGGTGGAGGCCGCGACGGTGAGGCCTGTGGAACCGGGTCCGCCCCAGACTGTTCACAAGAAGAAGCTCCGGCAGTAGCTCCTGTCGGACGATGCGACGGACCAGGTTCATCCTGGACCCCCATGACCGGGATTGATGGAACCGTATGTTTCAGAGACGCCGGAGTGCTACCCGACAAGGCCGAGCCCGGGACAAGCAAATCCGAAAGGCCCGAGATATCTGACAAACGCCCTAAATCTAAGTCAGGCATAGCGCATACACCCCTACTTGGTGTCTCCGGCCGTGGCAGCTGAACGGCAGCAGCGCCCAGACGTTCTGGATACAGAATGTAGAAAAAATTGGCAAAATCGAACGGCCCACGGTCCAACAAGGCATACACAAATGCCAGGGGCTTCCAAGGAGGGGGCATGCCCAAGGTTTCCGTGATTGCCTGTTGCGAAATTCCAAAACTAGGCAAAACCGCCAACTGCGCCGGTGTACCAATTTCCGGTAGACTAGTGAAAAAGGCGTCAGCTGTCAACCTACGACAGGTATATTCCAACCCGTACACATCGGTAGATGTAATGAAAGCGCGGGTAGCCCCCAACGGAAAAGCTGGAGCAGGTGCTGCCTGCCCCTGAACCCCTCCAGCAGGACCTGAGGAAGCCCCCAACATAGGCGATGCTACCTGCTGAGGCGGCGGGAACTGAGTCAGCGGTGGCTGTACGGCCGGAGACATAACCACAGTTGACGACAAAGGCGAATTTAGGACGGCCGTGATATCAGAATAGATCTGCTGATACTGTGGAGGAAGCTTGGCCCTGACAGCGGCCTGCTGTACCTGCGCCGCCGTACTAGCAAAAGGCACAGCTGAATGGGAGGACAAGGTGGCCAAGTCCAAATTCTGAAGGACGACCGCCGGTTGAGACGGGCCCTGGTCCACCTGATAGGCCCCCTCCGGACATGATGTAAATACGACGGGAGGTGGAACGCTTTTGGAACGATGGCGCAGGGATTCCTGTGAACTAGGCGGACTGACGCCCGCCGGCGGCGGCACTGGCTGTGCCACCGAAACCTCGCCTTCGGGCGTAGGCACCACCGTTTTGCGAAGCTTGTACAGAGACTTAGTAGACTCCCCTACCGATGGAGCAACAGGTGGTTCGGTAGATGCCGCCGGCGGCTCAGTAACCCCAGGAGAGTCCGTACGCCACCCTGCTGAGTACGGTACATCTGCAGCCGCACTAGCCGACCTAGCTACCTTCGCCAGAACATACTGCAAGAGCTGGGAACGCCGTTCCTCCTGACCACGCTCCGGAGGACCGTGCGGTTTTGGGATATCCGCAGAAGAACCCGGCAGGTCGTCCATGTGAACGGTGATACCCGAGCGCGGGGGAACGGAAAGCGCTGCTTCAATTGTGTGGAAACCGGGCGCTCGGCCACATAGGTCACCACCTGAGACAAGTCAACAATGGAATTGCGCGCGTCAATGTTCAGCGTGGTCATCAGCGTCCGCACCGTATCTAAGGCCCCTACTGCAAAAATTGAAAACGGCGTATTGTACAGCAATGGCTGTAACACATACCGAATCATGGTCCACGACGGGACATCCAGATACAGACGAGGCACTAAAATCATATAGATGGCCATATTGACCCTGTTCCTGGA
Source organism: Trissonchulus latispiculum (assembly GCA_030248195.1). Lineage (NCBI taxonomy): Eukaryota > Metazoa > Nematoda > Enoplea > Enoplida > Ironidae > Trissonchulus > Trissonchulus latispiculum. Next base: position 88,155 of record JASAND010021140.1, on the reverse strand, counting down.
ATGGTGCGGCGCATGATAACACAGCTGATCCATCTCAGATGAGAACTTCTGCGCATCAATGGGGACCGCCAACTGGAGAACCGACAGGGTCAGAGTCGAATCAGAATCAGGGAAGGAGCCCTGATACTTGACATAGGCAAGGGTCATAAACCCTGCATCCATAGCCCTATCAAAAATGACGGGGGCCTCCCGAAACAGAAGAATCATGGAAGTGATGATGTTGACTGTCCCGGCTGGAATCGTGGAACCTAGTCCACTCGGAGCCCTTGCCCATTTTTGGAGCATGTCCTCCCAATTGAGCATTTCCTGGAATTCGATGGCGGCTGGAATGTGCAACCGGGGAGGCGAATCCTTCCGGAGCTTTTCCTCAAGCGCAGAGTTGGACAAGGGGGCACAGGCATTCGTCCGATTTTCACCTGAAGAGCGCTGTGCCGCCGCCGCTGCGTTTCGTAAAACGGGATCCCCGTCCGAACCAGTCGAGGAGTCCTTGGCCTCGCTAGAGCGCGACCGCAGAGACCTCGACAGGCTGGACTGAGCCGATTTAGGCAATTTGATAACAAGTTTGACTCCGGGGTCCCCCCAGACTGAGCATTCAGGCTGGTCCGCCTGCTGGGAAGTTCCGGGCTGCGGCTCATCCGCAGACGATTCAGATTGCGCCTCTTCCATGGGAGGCGACGACTCGACATTCTCCCCTTTTTCACCCTCCATAGTCAAACCAATTCACAATTTCGGTCAAGAAAATGATCACAAGGTTTTAATTCAAAAGCCAAACATATGAAACACTCCTCCCAACCACAAGATTACTTTTACACACAACAATCAAACATATACCACAACCAAAGTCCAGGGAGGGGAAGATGGGCCCGTATCAGCAAGCACCGAAAGAACATAAACAAAAAGAACAGGATTAGAAAAATAGAAAAATGAATACAGGAAGAAAAGATATTAGTAACATACGTACGTACGAAGCATACACCACAAGAATCCCCGTTACATGCCTAAAACAGGGGTTCCTGCGGACGCAAACACCGGTCAACCGGATCCCAATTCCAGTACGAGATATCCGATACGACAGTTTCAACCCACAATCGTGCATCAAAAGAGCGACTTGGAGAATTTGACCCCGCAGAAATCCCATCCAGAAACCCCGACGGCGCAGACATAAAAATATCCCCCCTATGATACGTACGTGCCGCAGGCTGTCCACAGTGCGCACAAACTCCCGGACGAGCAAAGCGTGGAGCTGCTGGAACTAACATATACCCCGGTGGCAACTGATATAACGTGAGCATACATGAATTTTGGGACCACCCGGGCACCGTCGAAGCACAGGTGGACAAGGGGGGGGGGAAAGGGGGGGGGGAATTTCCCCCCCCTCGGCGAAGTCGTCCACAAGGGGTCGCGAAATTGCTCCCACAAGGGTAAGAAAATTGGCCACAAATGGTATGAAAATTGCCCAAAAAATAGGTTTTACGACCAAAATTTCCTAAAATTTTCCGGCTTCGCCGTAATTTTTCACTTAAAATTACTGTTTTGTACTAAAAAACGTCCGAAAAACGTGTTTTAGCTATAAAATCGCTGTTTTTTTGTTAAAAAATGGCAAAAATCGCTAAAAACTTGCTCTCAAAAGTCCCCCTAAGAAAAATCGCTCTCACAAGGGGTACCCAAATTTGCTTCCACAAGGGTCAGTGAAATTTGACCTCCCGTCCAGGTATGCGTCGAAGCCACGGAGTGAGCCACCGGAGGTACCGGAGCTCGAGGCTCCGGCGGGCTCGGTTGTCCTGACGGAAACACAGAAATAGAAACACCCGGTGCGTGTGCCTGAGCCTCCCGAGCCGACCAAAACGGGTGAAAATCCGAAGATACAGACAACGTGGGGGAGGTTCTCCCTGACACAGACGAAAACGGGGACCGAGCATCCCGATACGTATACCTGACACCCTCAGCCGATTCATGCACCCTGCTATGGGAAGGAGTCCGGCCAGACGATGGCGGCAGCGTAGAGCCCGTCGCCGAAGCGGATGAACCATAAGTCGACGAAGCCGAATAAGGAGGGGGGTCGCGAAAAAAGGGATTTGAAGCCAAAGAAAAAGGCCGAGGGGGGACGTAGCATTTAGAGACGAAAGTGGACGCAACGCTGGACTAAAACTAAAATTTGGTGGCAGCCCCGCCGCAGAAGGCGGCACAAAACGTGGTGAAAACGCCCCCCACGGGTTTCCCTGTCTGGCCGAACTCCGACTAGGATACGTTGGCTGTTCAGACATGCTACTAAATCAATAAAATAACAAATAAAATTACAACCCACCACTACAAGGAACACTGAGCAGGACTGGAATATACCTGTACCGGAATTACAGAAAGCAGCTCTAAAATGAAAACACATATTAAATACACAATCGGCTGAAAAATTTTGGAAAAGGTGCACACTCACATTAACCAGAGAACACTACACGGGTTCCTCCGCGGAGGACGAATCGTTAGATACTAATGGGGGAACCGGAGATGTAGGAGATCCCATAGGAGCATAAAACGTTTCCAAAAGTCTAGCCGGAGCAATTTTCTGAAGAAAAATTTCGGAGGAGTCTTTTACGAGGCTAACCGCCGAATTTGGTCTAGGTAGAAAAATCCGGGAAGCCCCCTGTTCACGGAGACTTGTCGGAGGTAAAAAATACGCAGGTAACGCAAAATACCCAAAACGTGCTGCCACACGAATAAATTGTGCTTGTGACGAATCATTCTCGAACGTGGTGGGTGTGAGAACCATTGCTAATATATTACTATACCTAAGTATGTTAGGAGTGGCCCACCCCCCGGAATACGGCACATTTCCGCCCAAAGAAGATGTAAATTTAAAACAGGAGAAAGAGAAGTTTCCCGCGTAACCCGACCCCGGAGAGTCCTAAACATGTAGTGAGGAGAAAATTCCGACAAATCAAACGTACACGGACGCGGTTCAGGTGAGGTAATTTCTGCCATAGTAATCAAGAAACTATACGTATAAGGTAAAAGTTAAAAACCACAAAAGTACAACCTACCTCAGTGAATTTGAACCGGAGCAACACAAATCGTGATTAGAACGCAGGGAACATAAAAGTTCGGGTGCAGTGATACACAAATTCTAGAATACAAAACACAAATATAGTTAAAGACAACATACAGCTCACAAACCTGCACTTACAACTCCGCTCTAATCTTCTCGCGGAGATGGAGGGTCAAAATATTGGCCACGAAAATGTTTGGCAATATCCCTGTAGTAGGCCTTCTTAACAAAAAAGAGATCAATGTACTGAAATTTCATATTACGAACGTCAGTGTGCGTGACCAAACCCGGAGGTGAAGTTAGATCGGGGTCCGTAATTGTGATGGGACGTGCCCATACCTGAACGGGAGGTCAAATTTCACTGACCCTTATGGAAGCAAATTTGGGTACCCCTTGTGAGAGCGCTTTTTCTTAGGGGGTACTTTTCAAATCGATTTTTGAGCTATTTTTACCATTTTTTAGCAAAAAACAGCAATTTTTAGCTAAAACACGTTTTTCGGACGTGTTTTAGCAAAAAAATAGTAATTTCAAGTGAAAAATTCCGGCGAAGCCGGAAAATTTTTGGAAATTTTAGTCGTTAAACCTATTTTTTGGGCAATTTTCTTACCCCTTGTGGCCAATTTTCTTACCCCTTGTGGGAGCAATTTCGCAGTACCAGGATTTGGAAAAGAATGGCCAACGGCCGAAAATCGTGTCCGGAGCACTAAGCCCCGGACAAATTCAGAATTTAGAAACTTTTAGTAAAGTAAATTTGTTCATTTTTAGAAAATCTCAATGTTTAAGTTTGCTTCAAGGAAATATAAGCGGAAATTGAAATAAAATTTTGCAAGATTAAGCCGGACCACAAATATAATTACGAACGAAAAGGTTTCAGACGGTTGACATTAATGAGCTCCGGAGTAGCATCACTCCGGTTAAGAGACAAGATTTCAACATTGGTGGGGGAGACTACTTTGACCACACGGAAAGGTCCTGTAAACATGGGCAAATATTTGCGACTAGCCCCCCGAGGGATGTTTCCCTGCGACACGTCCTTCCAGACCAGCACGCCCTCCTTATACTCAATGACATTCGCTTTCGCGTCATAAGACACTTTTCGTTTTTCTAAAACTTCTTTCATATGTTCTTTCAGAAGTTGCCGCGAATAACGTAACTTATCTTGTAAATCATCCATGTACGACGGAGTAAAATTTTGGGCATGCGGGTCCGGACGAGACAGAAAATTTTGTGAATACAAGCGAGGGTCCCTCCCAAACAGGATGTAATATGGGGATTCTCCGGTAGAGGCATGGGGAGTGGAACGGTAAACAAAAAGGACCCACGGAATCAATTCGTCCCACTGCTTTTCGAAAGCCAAAAGAGCTTTGCGCAAAAGACCTTTTAGAGTCCCATTTAAACGCTCACACGCCCCGTTCGTTTGGGGGTGATAGGCCGTTGTACGTACTTTCTTAGTGCCCATAACTTTACACAAATCTTCCATTAAAGCCGAACAAAACGGGGTACCCCGGTCAGTGAGAAGTTCCCTCGGAGCCCCATGCACTGCTAAGATATTTTCAGCAAAAATTTTTGCAATCGTAACCGTTTGCTCATTAGGCATGGGAAAAGCCCACCCCCAGCGTGAAAAAAAGTCAACTACAACTAGAACTTTCGAATTTCCAGAATTTGAGGTAGGGGCATACATTACGTCCATTGCTAGACGCTCAAACGGGGCCTCTACCGGAGTGAAAAAACGCATCCAGGCCTGTGGTTTTCGCGGCCCTGGATTGCACGCTGCACAGACCTGGCAAGCATCCACCATTTTATTCACATCCTGTGTGAGAGTTTCCCAAAAATATTTGCAGGCAATCATCCCCCGGGTACGTTCCCTACCATTGTGACAGCCAGCAAACAAGGTATTATGACATTCGTGAAATACGTATTGATAACAAGCCTTGGGAACAACTATCAGTTCCAGCGCGTCCCGGCGTCGCAATTTTAAGCTCCGGTATAATATCCCATCCTTGATTGAATAATCAGAGGAAGTTTTTCGGATATTATAAGCTTCTACCGGATTTTGCGGCAGAACTTTGTTTTGAACAAAGTTCATCATATTAGCCGTGAACGGGTCCGCGGCCAGGGCGTCTTTCCAGATTTCCACTCCCGCCGGAGTTGACAGGGGGTCCTCCGGACCTTCATATTCTTGTTCCATATTAACATCAATAAGTGAAAAAAGAAACTCAGGAATCTTTGGGTGATCCGCAAAGGACCCGGCCACCAACGGAGGATTTCTGGAAAGAGCGTCCGGGGCCCCGTTCGTCACTCCCGGGCGCTGAATAACACGAAAGCGAAACGACCGTAAAAACGACCGCCACCGAGCTACGCGACCAAGCGCCGTTTTTGGCACTACCTGATCACCAAGCATGTACTCTAAAGCTTTATGATCCGTGATAACATCAAATTCATATAGAATCAAATAATGTTGAAAATACGAAATACCAAAGAAAATAGCCAAAGCCTCGAGCTCGGTGACATGGTAATTTTTCTCAGAAACATTCAGCGCCCGGGCGGCGTAGGCGACAGGATGAAATTTACCCTGCTCGTCGGTTTGCTGCAAAACCGCTGCTATACCCTGGAAGCTGGCATCAGTCGCCAGAGTAAAGCGTTTAGAAAAATCCGGATAGACCAGGACCGGAGCAGAAATAAGTTTCTCTTTCAGAGTTTCAAATGCCGACTGACACGCACTGTCCCAGACAAATTCAGCATCCTTTTTCAATAGTGCATTCAAAGGGTGGGCTATTTTAGAAAAATTTGGCACAAAACGCCGGTAATAGCCCGCTAAACCCAGGAAACTTTGAATATCTTTCACGTTCTGAGGGACAGGAAATTCTTTGACCACCCGTATTTTTTCCGGATCTGTAGAAATCCCAGATGCGGACAGTACGTGCCCCAGAAATGGCATTGAAACTTTGGCGAATTCGCATTTTGAAAGCTTCAGAATAACGCGCTCTCTGGAACAGCGGAGAAAAATTTCCAGAAGTTTATCTAGATGTTCCAATTCGGTAGAGCTAGTAACTAGAATATCATCAATGTACACCGTAAACCCTTCCATGATACGATCAATAATACGTTGAAAAGTAGAAGGCGCATTACAAAGGCCAAAAGGCATGACCTTGAACTCATACAGCCCGGAGTGGGTAATAAAAGCCGTTTTTTCCCGGTCCGGAGGATAGATCGGGATCTGATGAAAACCCGAGGCCAAATCAAGTTTCGAAAATATTGAATGACCCAAAATAGACTCAAAAAGACCATGAATGTACGGAATCGGGTAACAATCTTTTTTAGTTACCGAATTTAGTTTCCGATAATCGACACACAACCTCCAATCCCCATCCTTTTTAGCCACTAAAATTATGGGGGAGGCCCAAGGGCTCCGGGAGGGCTGTATGAGTCCTTGTTCTAGCCAAGCCGAAAGTTTTTCATCGATGATTTGTTTCTGCGCCGGGTTTACTTTGTACGCCCTTGCTTTTATGGGACGCTTGCCGGGCTCGATTTCAATGTAATGATAATCAATGTCAGTTTTACCGAACCCTCCAGCAGCGTCCCAGATATCTGGAAAATTCAAAATCATGAGCCGAAGCCGACGACGGTTACGGCGAGTTAAGCAACAATCTGTAAACTGGATCTTACTGTTCAAAAGAGCACGTTTCTCCGCAGCTATGAAAGCCGGAGACTTAACGAATTCCGCCAATGAAAGAGATTTTCCTTCTACCGCCGGAGACGTAGCCTCCGGGGCTGGAGGGACGCGCTGGGCTAGCAATTCTGATCGTGACAAATACGTATAACCATCCTCCCCCGGATGGACTTCCCGAGTGAAAACAACGGGAACCCACTCTGTAGGTTCAGGAACCTCAGATTCTTCACCGCCCATCAGAGTCCCAGTGGTCGCAGCCGCAGACCGAACCCCACCGAGTTGACTAAGCTGAGGCTCCATCGTCTCGGGGGCTCCTCCAGGGAAATTGATCGGTCTACAGACCGAGTCGCCTTCCCCGGCGGAGGGCTGCACCTGCGACACACAAGGCATTTCTACCCAATATTGGACGGCGTCAGAAAACCCCACAGAGACTAGCGGCAAAGGTCTGGTTAAATCATCCGGTAACGGGGATTGTTGTTCCGGTGGAATCAAACAGGGTTGAAGGGACCCGGAAGGAGAAATTGGGGGGGTGTCCACCCCCTCTTTTGAAATTTTCGGCGGCTCCGGAGGAGCAGCAAGTGCCTTAGCCAGCATAGTATTTTCTTTCACAATTTCCAAATTCTGGCTCTCCTCCTCTTCATCGCCGCTTACCCCCTCTTTTGAAAAAAGAGCGGGTTCCAGATGCTCTTCGTGACATTGAAATACAATTTCACCCTCGTCCTGCACTTTTTCCCGCAGGTACGGATCAAACGGGGAGCCCTCCTTGGGGGGCGGTTCCCCCATACGTATATCCACCGCGAACAACAAATCCTCAGAAAATCTATCCAAGTGTACTTTGGCCGGAGTGAAAATATTCAAATCACCCAACCGGGTGTCCTGAGCCGAATAGTCTCTGACAGGACAAACTGACCCGACAACAGTCGCCCGAGGGACTCTGATGGGCGCCGGGGTAGGATTTACGACCAAAAATTCGAAAAAATTTTCCAAAATTTGTACAACCCCCGCATAAGGTAACAGTTTGTTGTCGCAAATAAATGACTCCAGGGGGTCGAAAAAGCAGGTAGGTCCCCAGACGGCCGAGGAGATCCGAGCCGGGGCCCAAATCTCGGATGAAGGCGGAACCACCACATCTACAGCCATCACCGCTGGGGCCTCATCGCACCAATTGGCCAAGAATTCTGCGCGAATTTCAGTAGACGATAGTAGTGGGTGTCGAAAACCTTGCATATCAACTTCATTTGTAGAAAACAGCAAGTCCCACTGAAAAGTTTTCATAAAATCTGTTCCAATAAGCATATCACGATAAAATTGCGGGGCCATATGAAATGACCACCCGTATTCTTTACGACCTACCGTGAAAATCACAAAAACTTTTGCGGAAATTTTCAGCGGTGCGTTGCTCGAGGTCACAGCGGTGATGGGATCCGGATGATCAAACCGGAGCTGTGCCCCCTCCGCCAACATCCTCTGGACCGTCCGAGGGCTAATGATGGAAATTGAAGCCCCGGAGTCAATAATTGCTAAAATTTTTGTCTTCCCCGCTACAACCACTATAGCCGGCATATTATCAGCGGCTGCCAGTACATGTTCGGATTCCAGGTCGGGGGATCCTCCCGGAGTTACGGCAACTGAGGCCAAGTGACCCAATGGGGGTTTTTCAGGCTCTACCAGAGCTTTCGGAATATGTTGAGCCTCAGTTTCCGTACCCACCGAAACATTTTCAGGCCGACAGACTCGAGGGGCACTGCCCCCTCCCAAAACAGGAGAAAACCCGGCCGCCCACGAGGATGGTGGTTGCTCTTCTACAAACATAATCGAATCATATTCGGCCTGAGATGGACATAGCCGCTTCAAAAGAAAAGCCATCTCCCTAATTTGAGACGAAATGGCAATACAATATTCTTCCATAAAGTCATATGTCTCCTTACGGATGGCTTTCAAGTTCTTAAAATTGTGCACAACTTTCGAAAAGACATTATAAAGCTGAGCCTCCGTCATAGTCAAATCTAAATGCTCATCATTCAAGGAGTTCACTGACTCAGAACCCTCATGCTTGGATTTTGAGGGGTCGTCCCCCCCGGAGGCGCCCCCACCCGGCCGAAGGGAGACCATGCCGACCTGAAATTGTTCCATCATGGAGTTAACCTGTTGGGCCGTGACCCCCCGGGGTGCCGGAGATGCCCTCCCCGCAGGTAGCGACGCAGCTGGCGCCGCAACCCTAGAATCCGAAGCATGTACAAATGACTGAGTGAGATCTGTCATACCTGTTCCTGCGAGAGTGCGCTGATAAGGCACCGCCGAGGTAGTAGCCGACACTGGTGAGACCGGAGAAGAAGCATTCTGACCCACAGGATAGCCGCCCTGCACCACTGAACTAGCCGGAGGAATAAGAGGGGCGGGCTGTGGGGGGGCTTGTTGTACAGGAGCGGGAGTGGTAGGGTAATGGGCCGGAGGTGGGGGCGGGGGATAAGTCACCGGAGTGTAGTACTCATACTGCTGCGATTGCGCTGGCTGTCCACGATATTGGGTGGGATACGTATACTGTGCTTGTGCATATCCCACGTGATCCACACGCTCCGGAGGTGCTCGGTTTTTGTAGTCCGGAGGAGCCTTTGAAGGATATCTGTCCCAGCATTTGTCCGGAGAATGTCCTTTCCGTTTGCAAAACTTACACGGGGTAGCAAACTTCTTCCGTTTTTCGTCCTCCCACTGCGTCAAAGCCTCCTTGAGATGAGATTCGAACCAGTCTTTCATTTCACGAAAACCCAAACGAGAGGCAGCCGCTTCCAGATTGGAACCAGAGGGCGTATCGGATGGTTTCGGAGGGAGGGGCTTGTTCTCGGCACCCGCCTCCCCGACGTGATAAATCGGTAAATCATAGGAAAGGGAATCCCCCTCCGGAGCACGAGCCTCCCGAGATTCCAACCGGTCGATCACTCTCCGGACGTCTTGCATTGTAGGCCGGTCGCGGAGGAACAGTGGGGCCAATGCCGTAGCAAACTTATCCTGGATCCCCGCGAAGAGCTGTTGGACACATTCCTGCTCACGTTCCTCCTGAGAATCCCACAAATCAAGGGCCATGGCTTGAAGTTCTGATATATAGTGACGAACGGACTCCCCGTGAAGCTGTTTCCGGTGGGCAAAGGCGGAAAGGCGTTCCCGGAGTGAGAGCTGAGGCTTCGGAAATTGAGATTTAATCAATTCCAAAAAACCCGAATATGATTCCACGACCGAAGGCCCACAGCGGGAAGCAAATATCTGGGCTTTTCCTGCCAATTTGTTCCATAGCAGGCGCCCCCACTGGGTCTCCGGGACAGAATGAACAGCAACGGCGGACTCGAATTGAGGCAGCCAATCTTCAAAGTACGCATATTTGGGGTCATAGCGAGGAACATCTCTCAGGACCTCCAAATAGTAGCGAAACAAAGTCGTATCATATTTGGAAACAGAGATGTCCGTGGCTTCCATTGTGTCTGGTGTCGGATGACGAGACGCCTTTGGGGCCTTTGCCTTTTTCCGGACGTGATCGACCGGGTATGGAACCGGAACAAAAACTGGAGGAGGGGGAGGTGGGGGCCCCGGAGGAGGCGGAGGAGGTGGTGGCTGCTGTACGTAAACGTGTTGTGGCTGATAGAGAGGACCCGAGGGGGGCACCGCGCCCGAACCCTGTTGCACCGGGGGTGGGCCTCCCTGAGGGCGACCGTCCCCGGTGGGAGCCGGCACCACACCCTTGGCCTCCCTGAGGGCGACCGCAGATGGGCGGGGCTCCGGAGGGCACGAGGCCGCCGTCGGGCTAGAAGGACAATTTTTTGCCACAAAATCAGCTGCATGAGTGTGAGAAGCCACCATCTCCTCCAAATAGTATGGATTCAGTGGGGCTTGTTGAGGTACGTACGGGGGTACCTGGAGCGGAGGGAGGTTCTGATGTTGGCCTTCCCATAAATGATTCTTATCCAGCTCCTGAATCACTGGATTCTCGTACACCTGTTGCTCCAATTTGTCGTAATCAAAATTTGGCGGTGTACGTATAAAGTACTGACCCTCCGGATAATATTGATTTGGAGGTTGATAACGTACCTCAGGCAAGTGTTGACGCTGATGTTGCTCTGGAGCCGCAACCTGGGCTCCCTCGTACAAATGTTGCCCGTACGAACGTGGCCTGATAGGATAATAGTGAGGATCCGATGGTTCCAAAGCTGTCCTTTGAGGCACTTTCTCCGGCGAAACCAATTCTGGATTCTGCGTAGCCGGAGGAGGGACCTGAAGCGGTGGGGGGGGGGGAGGGTGGCCGGGTGTGATAGGCCCGGGGGGCAGAGGCTCCGCCCTTGCATACCAATGTCTTCTGGAGCAGCAGGTGCGACGGAGCTGTTTCCCGGTTCGGGATGGTATTCCCATATTGGTCACGGGGTAGAGAAAAACCACCCAAATGTGTAGAACGATGGGGCGGAGGAGCCAGGCATACATTCTGGGCCGTACTGGAAGGGACTGGCCAAACTGGAGCTTCTGACTGGAGCGGCGGAGGATAATAGCCCAATCCGGGCCCCATATTTCCCTGCGGTTGCAGACCCCCGGAGCTAGCCTGTTGTCCGTGAAAAATGACAGAATCCGAGGATGGGGGGTCGGATCCCTCCGATCCTGATGAACTCGACCCCTGACTAACGGCCGAATTATACACAGACTCCCCATCTTGTTCTCCCGTACCCGCAAAATTTTGAGAATAAGAAAATTTTGGGGGAGGGACCTGGCCCCCGGCTTGGCCGAGCTGGGGCTCCACCGCACCGGAGAGCGACTGGGAGGGGTGAACGGCACCCAAATTTTGGGGGAGGTTAACCCCCGCCGGCACATAATTTTGCTGAATTTTCTCCGGGACTGGAGGGTTCAACTGAGACTGAGACACGGGCGGGCCACCCCCCGACATAGCCTCCCGGACTAATGCCGTACTCTGAGCAACATCAAAACGGGGTGAAATAAAATTATCAAAACTACGTCTAAAATTTGAATTTTCTGACGGCTGAACGGACAGAGAATCCCCCCCCGAGGTGCCGAATTCACCGCCCCCAAGGCGGCCACCGCCCCCGGAGCCTGTAAAGCGAACTGAGAAACGGCTTGGGAGGGCCCCGAAACTGGTCCCCCCAACACACGAACAGCGGTCTCCCCCGAAATTTCAGAATTTTCCGGGGCCAGAGTGGGGGGGGAGGTCATATTTTGACGGGATGAAGACAAAACGCCCGAATTATCTGGACCCACTGGAGCCCCCCAAGTATTCTGCAATGCTCCCGAAAAATTAGCACCCACCCCCCTAGCTTCAGAACGTGCTTCTGACTGCTGCATAACAGAACCCCGCCGCCCCACAGGTGGCGTTGGCGGTCTGACTGCCCCCCGAAAAATTGGGGGGTGGGGGGGTTCCAAACGCTGATTTGGGGGAGGTTCCAAAATTTGACCCCGGGGTTGGGGGGAATTTTGGGGGAGCTCACCCCCGGCTTGGCTAAGCTGGAGCTCCGCCGCACCGGATAGAGCCTGAGGGGGGGACAAAACAACCACTTGGGGGAGTGGGGGTGGGGGACACCCCGAACTTGGGGGGGGAGTGGGATTCTGAAAATTTTGGGGGGGACTGTTTCCCCCCGACCTACGACCCCCCGGCAAAAATTGCAGAAAATTTCTATTCAAAAAACTGTCATTATGCTCTGGTGCCTGATTAACTGGTAATTCACTAAATAATTTTACAGTTTCGTCACAAATTCTTTTAAAAGCCCGGGTAACCGGACGAGAAGAATCTGACATGCTACTCACCTGAGAACGGTCGCCAGTTTGTAGAGATTTGGACTACACGATCTCTGAACAAACGAATTTAAATCACAGAAATAGACTTGTAGAAAGTACGCTCTTAGAGCGTGACAGGCGAATTTCTGGAGAATTTGAAGATTGCAAAGGTTCTCTGAGTGTGCGCATGCCAAGACACCTAACGTCAGATTACCCTAGCCTACAGCAAAGAAGAAACGGCCTAATTAAAAATACGAGTTTACTTTAATAAAAATACGAGTTTTACTTGCAATCTCAAAATTATACCAAACACGACAAAAAATTACGAATTCAATAATAAACTTCAAAAGACACTACAAAACTAAAGCACCAGAGCAAATTTTAAATGCACACAACAAACTTAACAAACCTGCCCGCAGACTCCCGACTAGACAAAAAGGAGAAGAATGGGCGCCAAAGATCCGAAAGCCTAATGGGGCGTGAAGGAATTTGAAAAAAGCCGCCCACCTCAACAAGAGTACCACTTCAACTGACTAACGCGCGCCCAAATTTGAATCAAAATGAAAATTAGCTAGTCCGGCCTTGGACCGTACACAGAAGTAATAATTTAGTTTGAACGGTCGTGATTTTAGCAGTACATTTTAGAAATTCAAATGAAAATGACAAAATATGAATTTATCGTGAAGTTAGCAGTACACTTTTGTAATTTCAGATGAAAATGACACTTAGTCTGACCGAAATAATTCACACTGTGGTCTTATAGACAGTCTCTCTAATAGACCTCACAATTCTAGTTGACGTAGTATATGTGAAACGCACAGTAGAAGCAGTCACCACAATTTCCAAAAGATCTTCATCTGGACAAGCTCTAAATAACTTTTGCACTAAGCCCGCCCCCCACCCCCCCCCACATACCCTCTCCATCTACGCAATACACAAAACACCAACCACAAATCGATAACCTTCATTCCATCCCTTCCATTCCAACCCAACCAAGCATTTCCAACTTTTTCACACCCAACTTCCCCAAGCCCAGCCCCCTTCTGTCTTGAAGCCCACCCCTTCCCTTAGCAAGCAACAAAACACACAAAAAAAAAAATAACCCCACGCCCCCCCCCCCCCCCCATCTCACCACCCCCCCCCCCCCACAACCGACAACCACCAAACAAATAACCCCCCCCGTACTTACCCCCCCCCCCACACAAAAAACCCCCCTCCTCGGAGACCAAAAAATTCCCCACAAAAAAACCACACCATCTGGTAGTCCATAGTTGTAGATAGGACAGTACTAAGCCAAACAACCATCTTACACTTTGGCTTTGGATTGTCAAATGTGATTGGACCTGCCAACTGGATTGCTCCAATGGTTTCAGCTTGTTCCTGTCCAAAAGCAGCGCTTCGAATTCCTTCCAGATCCAACACAATATATCGTCCTTGCAACATCTCTTTCATGATAGGCAATGCTTCTAGCAATTCTTGATGCGTCATGATGGACTGAATTCCTTGATCCAAACAAACTCGATTGACTTCACGTTGACGTTCCACTAGAAAATCAGGCAAGATACCAGGAGCTGAAGTCACGACCTTGGATATCTCGTACATATTTCCTTTGGAAAATTGCCAAGAAAATCCAGGTGCATGAACGTTCCAGCGCTCCGCGATCTTATCAATCTCGTAGTTACTGAAATTCTCCCTAACTGGATGAATTTCCACTCGTCGCTCGAATTTATTTTCCAATTTATACACCTTTTCCCAATTCCTTTTCACTTCCTCTGGTGTCATCCGATTTCCAAAACTGACAAAACTGAGACGATTCTCATAGGAAGGAGCATCGTAGTAGTCTGGAGAATTTCGTCGATCTACGACATTTCTGGAAACACTCCGTTTCTGATTCTTCCTTTTATTGGATTCTGCTTTCCTTTGTTCAGGATTCGGAGCAACTTTATAGGTCTTAGGTCTAGGAGCAGAGGGTTTTTCCTCTTCACTTTCGGATTCACTCCATCCACTATGGTGCCTTTTGGCCATCATCAAGGAAATTTTAAGGAGATCACAATATAGAATTAATTTTCCTAAATTGCAAAGTGCAGTCGCTGTCTTTCGACACATTTTTATACGTAGCATATCCATCAGTGAAAAATAAATGCGGGTAGGGGCATGTGAGGGAACCGGATATTTGGAAACGGTAAATTTTGAAAATTTGCAGCAGTTACTGCACATTCGAGACTATGTGGACTTGTAGTCTCTGCCGTCTCCGTTTCTTGTATTAGCAATTGCACAGATTGCTGTATTTCCGGTTGTTTAATAGTAACTTGTACGTCTTCTGTTTCATCTACTTGTACTTGATTTTTATCTTCATCAGCTAACACACAATGCTTAACAAGTACATCATCGTCATACGTATCTACGACATTATTATCATGCAACGTATCTACATCAGTAACACCACTGTGAGCGGTTGGATCATCAATATCTATTTCCAACTCCTCCAGGGTTTCTGGGTTTATATCAGGTAACAGTTTCAATCTTTTGACATGAATTACCTTACTAATGTCACCCGTTTTCAAATTACGTAAACGCACGTTTTGATCAGACAAAATTTCTACAATTCTATAGGGACCATCATACTTTGGTGCCAATTTAGGTGTAGTTCCTTGAGCTGCAGGCACTTGAGTAATGTTACGCATAACAAGTTGTCCCACAGTAAAATTCTTTATACGTACGCGCTTATCATAACGTTGCTTAACAAGTTCCGCTTTATCAGAAATAATTTGAGCAGTAATATGCCAGTTTTCAGTTAAAGTCCGTATTAAAGAAGTCTTATAATTGACTAAAGATTCTACTGGCTTTTCAAGCTTATCAAACAACAAATCTTCTGGAACTTGAGCATCCCTTCCAAACAACATAAAATACGGTGTATCCTGAATAGTAGAATGAAACGACGTTCTATACGCATGCATTGCAAAAGCTAATTTAGTATCCCAATCATACTGAGTTACATTTACGTACTTCTTAACTATTTCCCGTATAGTTCCATTTACCCGTTCAACTAAGCCGTTTGACTGAGGATGATAGGCAGTGGTACGTAACTTTTTAGTACCCATTAATTTAAAAAGAGTATTAGTAACTTCTGCCTGAAAATTAGGACCTTGATCAGTGATCACCTCAGTTGGTACCCCGTACCGTAAAATAAATTCATTCAAAAGAACACGTATAAGAGTTTCGGCTTTTTTATTTCGTAAGAGCCAAGCTTCTGCCCATCGGGTAAGTTGATCAATTACAACCAGAACACAAACATTCTGCTTTCTACTAGTCGGGAAATGCATAACGTAAGCGTAAATGCGTTCAAACGGTTTAGTCACTGGCGGATAAATTTTCATAGGCGCTTGCGGGTGCCTCGGCCCAATAGAAAATCGTGCACATACAATACAATTACGTATAAACAACTTAACATCAGTAAGTAATGTGGGCCAGTAATACTTCACAGCTACTTTGTAATGAGTTTGAGGTACACCCAAATGACCACCAGTATCAATATCTGAATGAAACCGTTCTAAAATATAGTTGCGAAACTTTCTAGGTACGCATGTTAAACGAGCAGAACACTTTTTCTTTCGACCGTTGATGTCAGTACTAAATCGATACAACATTACATTTTCTTTAAGTTCGAAATTAGATTGGTCACGTATTAGAGTCCAAGTTAAATCATCTTTAGGTAAAGTCCCTTTTTGCAAATATTCAATGAAAGCACAAAAGTCAGGATCAGTTTTAAGAGCTAGTGACCATTGGTCATCAGTATATTGCTCTATGACAAAGACTGGAGGGTACATATCACCGGTTACATCAAACTCATCAGATACGTACTGAAACTTATTCACAGATTTACTAGTTTGATTCGCATCTTCAACTTCGCTGTTGTCATGTTCAACGACAGTCTGTTGTGGATTACGAGACAAACAGTCAGCTACAGGATTATCTACGCCTTTTCGATGTAAAGTCTGATAATTAAATTCAGAAAGTGCAATAGCCCATTTCGCAATTCGAGTATAGCCTTGATTTTTGGCATTTGCAAAAATATACTTAAGGGCTTCATTGTCAGTATACAAAGTGAATTGTCGATGACGTAGATAATGCTGAAAATGCTTACATGCCCAAACTACAGCAAGACCTTCCAATTCAACAATTTTATAGCGCTTTTCTGCACCAACTAAAGATCTACTAGCATAAGCGATTGGTTTAGACTTTGTCTCTCCTGGTTGATCTGTTCGAGAACAGCACCAAGACCCACAACACTAGCATCCGTTGTTAGAATAAAAGGTTTTTCCCAATTTGGGTACGCAAGAACAGGTGCGTTTATCAAAGCTTGCTTTAGATTTTCAAAAGCCTGTTGACATTTTTCATCCCAGTGAAAACCTTCATCCTTTTTAAGCAAGTTATTCATTGGTGCCGCAATAGAACTAAAGTTACTAATAAATCTCCGATAGTATCCAGCCATACCTAAGAACCCACGCAATCGCTTAACAGTAATAGGTACTGGAAAGTTCTTAACCGCAGTTACTTTACGTGGATCTGTTTCAATGCCCTTTTCGGAGATAAAATGACCAAGATATTCAACCTTTTTGCGGAAAAATACGCACTTTTTCATCTTTAGCCGTAAACCATGATCCGATAGTTTTTGAAAAACCGTTTCTAACATTTTCAAATAATGAATTTCGTCTTTAGATGGAATTAACAAATCGTCAATGTAAACAGGCAACTCAGTGAATATCCGTTCCATTATTCTTTGAAAAGTTGCAGGGGCATTCGTCAAACCGAATGGCATGACATTAAAATGAAACAAACCCATATGCGAAATAAATGCCGTCTTTTCCTTATGAGGAGGAAACATCTCGATTTGCGAATAGCCGCTATTTAAATCCAAAGTTGAAAAGGATTTCCCTTTACTGAACATATCAAGAATTTCATCTATTTTAGGTAAAGGGTAGCGGTCTTTTCGTGTTATTTTATTCAACTGACGATAATCAATAACAAATCGAGTTGTTCCGTCCTTTTTGCCTACAAGCATGCATGGAGAAGACCATTGACTATCAGATGGAACACAAATTCCCTGTTCTAACATGTTCGTAATATGCTTTTCTATCTCCACTCGTTCCATTGGATTCATCCGATATGCCTTTGCTGTTACAGGACCAGCCATTCCAGTATCAATAAGATGTTGTCCAGTGCTGCATCTTCCCAAGTTGTCAGGTGTTGAGAAGACATGTACGTACTTACGTATTAGTTCCTTAAACTTACTTTTCGCCTTTTCTGAGCATTCAAATTTGTCCAAATGAGCTTCCTGGATGAATTGATCGTATAATTCCTTTTCCGTAGGTACTTTAGACTCACCTTCCGCTTGTTTTGACGTAGTAGGCACATCTACGTACGTATCTTCAACATTTGCAGAAAAAACTTCAGCATGCACAGACTTAGGTAAGTCATCTTCACCTATATATGCTTGTTCTAACCAGGTATCGCCCAATTGTAAAAAGGATTCCTTGCCTTGACGATTTTTTAAAGTGACTAAGTCATCCGCATAAGCTAGTACCATTCCTGGATGTAACTGAATTGGCTCATCGCTTAAATTCCAAACTTTGATTTCTTGGGCTTTTTCCTGTTTGGAAATTATACCAGGAACAATATAACAATCGTATTTTTCCAAAACGTTCGTGGAATTACGTACTAGTTTAGGCGTTTCTTCAAATCGTGAAGGCCAAGGAGCAATTCGCTCATTTACAATTGATGGTTTTGTACTTACGAATGGTAAGTCCCATTCATCATCAGAAACATTCACATCCAAAGTTTGTGGTCCTTCTTCGCATGAAATAGAGACCCATGACTCAGAATTCGCCGGTATACAAGTTCCAACTCGCAAACAAATATTCGAAACCGTAGGCCGTGCTTTTCCAATCATTTGCAAGATGCTACCTATTTGAGGCGCCCCCAGCAAAGGAACCTCCTTAAAAAGCGGGTGGTATATAGAGTGACGACCCATGAGCATTGACCAATTGTAGAATGAAAGAAAATAAATACCCAAAAGAATGTCGTATGGACAAAAGTCACTGATCAAATACTCATGTGCCCACCTATAACCCTGAACAGATAGTTCAAATTTAACTGAACCAGAAAAATTAATGGATGTTCCGTTTGCTGCGGTAGCCTGTTCACAGGCACCATCCCCAAATGTCAAATTTTCTGGGCATTTTTGCTTTAAATGTTCGACAAAATTCTTAGAAACAACAGAAATGTTAGCGCCCGTATCAATAAGTGCTAAGGTATTCACGCCTTCCACTGATGCAACTATCAGGGGTGAATGCACAGGCGGTATTTTCGTCTGAGCACCAAGGAAATATTTATCCTGATGTACAAATGCGGCCAAAAAGTTTCGATTATTTGCCACGAAATCAGATTTAGAAGCCTTATGTGGCTGATGACTTGAATTTTCGTCCAAATCTTCACTTTCGTTATCTGACGAATCTGACAGATTTTGGTCTGAACCTGAACTTTCCGAAGAATCATTACTCAAAAAGAAACCTTCCGGGAAAATCTGGGTCAGGAATCTTACAAGAACGCCTTTTCTGACCACGTTTCGATTTTTGTTTCGACTTCCTTCGTCCTGATGATGAATTATCGTCACTTTTATGTTTGATGTTACTGTTAGTTTCCCTCTCCACGTTCAGAAATGAATCTTTAGCTGCCTTTTCCTCTGGTTCAGGTGCCTCATCAATAGTTCTAAGACGATTTAATCGTGTAACAAACTGGTCTGGTGAAGTTTCCATAGTTATTTTCACGCTAGATGGCGTATTTGTATTTTTCACCTCAGACTTTTTATAAATTGAGGCATCTGAGCTATTTGCAGCATTAGTTGTACAGGTTTCATCTAGACTATTTGAAGCCTTCAGCATCATGTCCCCTTGTGCAGGGACATTAGCTGTCGCGCTTGCACCTACAGGTGATCCCTGACTACCTACCAAAGCTACACTAGTACTACTAGTACTAGACATTGGCGTAAGGCCAGGTGCCCCTTGCTGCGCTATATATTGGCGCCAATTTGTATTTGAGAGAGCGGCAAGATTTCCCATAGGAAACCTACTGTTTTCCCAAACACGCGCAGTGCTATTGTAATTTGAACCTTGATTCAAATTACTATTTATAGGCACAGCAAAAGACTGTCGGTCATTTTTATACCACTGAGTACCAGTACCGGGCAACCGGTTAGTACAAGGACCATTGTTCCAATAATTTTGGCTGGGGGGGCGCCAACTCTGATTTAGACTAGGCGCTCCTCCATGCCAATTATTGGCAGAATAATTCACACGTGGAGTAAAAGTCGCATTATTAGAATAATTTATTCGACCACAGAGTGGTTGGAGAAATCATTTCTACCATTATACTACCATTATTGCGAAAATTTCGCGAAAAAGACGATTGAGATCGAAAATTGCACGAATTTGGATAATTCACTGGTATTAACGGAATAATTCGCGGATTTTGCATCTTCCGTAATTCTGTTGGACTAATAGGTTCCAAAAATGTTACATTCTGAGGAGATCGAGGAACCAAGGGGGGAGGGCGGGCTTTTGTCAAAGCATTTACGAGTGTACGTATATCAACATTTTGCAAAAATTGTTGCAACTGAGACTGAAGTAAATTTCGGGGGTTTTCAGGAGAATTTTGAGATCTTTCACCCCGAGTTACATCTGCATACGTAGGGGTAAAAACCGCACAAATTTGATTTGCATGAAGCACTTTTTCATCTGGAAAAAGCTTCGAAAGCCCCTCTAGAAAATTCGGGGCATTTTCTGACATAGAATTTACCTGCGGTTTTTCCTTCTCAGTATACGTACATTCGGTTTTTCCGGGAGGGGGGTTATTGCGGAGGAGCTGCCCCGGAATTTGCCTGGCTCCCCGCTTGATGAAAATTCTGCAAGGCTTGAACCAACTGAGTAGCAGGATCAGCTTGCTGTTCAATGGGAGTCAAGAAATTCACACCTGATTTATTTTGACCATTCCCTCGAAAAACTTGCCTGTTGGGAGACAGAAAAATACTCGGTTCTTGATTTCGATTTCCGAAATTAGCTCCCCGACGGCCTCCTCGACCGCCGCCTGTTCCTCGATTTCCTCTACTCCAATTTCGATTATTGGAATAGCCATCATTTTCAAAATTTGACTGGTTGTTGTAATAATTCCGGTTTCCGGGATAATTACGACGACCACCAAAATTTCTACGATTTTGGCTTCCTCTGCCACGAAAATTCTGATTATTTCGTTGATTCCTGGCACATTGCGGTGATATATGACCTGGATTACAGCACGTATAACAAGTCCTTTGCTCCGTTTGAGCCTTTTCTGGCGGTTTTTCCTTCTTTTCCGTTGATGCCTGATCGGAATTTACCTCGCCAGAAGCTGCGCTCGTAGATGGTTGAGCATTTCCTGAGTCTGCTGACTCACCCTTAGTTGCTTCTAAAACCAAATCCCTTTGAGCATTTCGAATTTTCACCTTTTTGATTTCGTCCTCTAAAGACTGCAACCTTTTGTCCAAATCACCCGAACTTTCAGAACTTTCGGTAGTAACTGAACAAATTTTTGCTTTAGATTTGGCCTTTTTATCCCTTTTATGGGATTTTTCAGGCTTTTCTGAAGCTTCCGACTCTGCGGAGTCTGTCTCACACTCCTCTTCGAGAGTTGAGTGACAATTTTACGTAATTTCATCATAGAATGTCCCCAACTTTCCAAATCCGTCAAAAGCGAAATTCCAAGTTTTCGTAAATCGGGTTTTAGACCTTTGCGTAATTGCTCGAAAATTTTATCGGCTCTGTCATCCTCACTCTCGCCTGGAAAAGCTTTTTCGCCAGCATTTCCAATTCAGACACGAAATCTTGAACGTTTTCCTCCTTTTTCTGAGTACGTACGTAAAATTTTCGAGAGTGCTCCACCGCAGTTTTCTGGACCGGGTCGTACAGAGTCTTCAAGAGTTTGACTGTTTCGTCATACGAAACTGGCATGCCCAAGGAAGACAACCGGTGGATGACAGATTCACCCAATTTTGCCAATAAAATTGCGTAAAATTTCTCTCTTTCAATGTTATTAGCCGTAGCTATGGCTTCAAAACTCAAAATCCAATGCTCCGGTGTGAGTTCTGTTTCACGCCCATTATAATTACTCAGCCCCTTAAAAAGGGTAATAGAATTTTTCAATTCAGCCATCTTTTGTTCTCTTTCCCAACGTAAACGAGCAGCTTGACGTGTCTCCAGAGCGCGTCTTAAATTCACCAATTTTCGAATATTTTCGTCAATTTGGCCAAAAATTTGCCAAACTCTCTCCCAGTTATTTACAGGAGGTAATTCTGCAAAAGGTTAGTCAATGGTTGTACGTAGAAATGAAAACTCTACGTAAAATTAGTTGTAATGGAATGACTTAGATCTTGTGTTTAAAAGTGGTTAAAAAGCTAGTTTCTAATTGGTCATCGTTCCAAAAGAAGTTTCTACACAAAACGGAGTCTAAAAGATCTTGCCTGTGTTAAGTTTTAGTTTTGATATTGTGTCCAAGCCATAATTAATTGTTATTGTATAATTGCTAAAATCAGAGTTGCCAGCTCCAATTGAGTATCCAATCTTCCTTACGAGAGGAAAAGCCTTAAATTACTCAAACATTAACACAAGAGAAGGGCACTTACAAGCTTAGTTTGGATTAATCAGTCTAAATAATGAATTACTACACACGAAGTAATAGAAATCATAACAATAAGGTCAATTCCAAAATTCCCCTTTCTGAAAGGACAGGTGTCTTTTCCCTCAGTGGCCCGGGTGCGGTCATTTTCCCCTTCCATTGCTAGAGGTTAATAAGAACGGAAGAATAGTAAAACTCTAGAAATCCTAGTGTGGGCGTGAAAGTAAAACTTATAATTACTATGATAAGAAATTCAACATTTCTAGCTGAAAAGAATACGCTAATCCTTGTCAGCAGTGTTTTAAAAGCCCTTTCAGTGTCTAATAACACATATTGGAAGATGGTTTGATTAAACAATCACATAATTAGATTATACGTAAGAAATTAATAGTAATAAGTACCTAAGTATGTTTATTTGCAATATTTCGTGTTCTGCAATGTTTTAAGGCCTTAATATGTTATTAATAATGTTAATCGGTGTTAACTAGGCTTATTTTATGTTAATTAGCTAATTATTACGTAAGAAATGAATTTTTAGTCGGTAACACAACTTGGGCTCATATGAAAGAGAAATTTCTCCCGTTTCCAAAAATGCAATCCCCACGTTTTAACTCCCAAAATTGAGTGAGTTATAAAGGAAAATGTTTTAGTAAGATTAGCTTTTATTTCCTAATCTTACTTTGCTTAAAAGGAAAGTCCAAAAAGGGGACTTCTAAAAAACCTTTATGTTAACTCTCTTTTCTTCCTCCCTTCCTTCTTTCTTTGTCTGGGAGGTTGTCTACCTCCCAGACTACAAGGCAGCCAGGTGCGCTGCTGTTTCCCCTTTTCTCTCATCTTTTCCTACGTACGCTAGGCTTGTCCTCAGGTGAACTTTTGTTGGGCCTAGTCCAACAAAGAAGAGGACAACAAAAGTTCGCCTCTAGAAAAGAAAAGAGGACACAAATTTTAACACATAGGTAAAGTTCGGAGGGGGCTTCATTAATTTCCCCCAATTAAAATTATTATAAAAATTAACTAAATATGTCTAGTCAAGTACGTAGAGTGTCAAGAATTCCATCCTTAGTCTTTAGAACTTGTATAAATTGCGTAAAAGTTAGAAACAAGTCCCAAAATTCATGTTATTTCCCCTTTGGTTACGTTTACATGTTAACCAAAATTTTGCAAAGTTTTGCAGAATTTCAGCATCCAAAATTAATCAAAAAAGAGGTCAGTTGGGGGCAATATGTCCCCATTATCGTTAATCTTCCCTCCCTCGGGCTGGCCGGTCCGGCAGGCCGCTGGACTGGCCTATGGTAGAGATAGCAAGCTTCTAGAAAGTTCTAGAACTTTCTAGAAGCTTTAAGCTAAAATGAAAGAGGAATTCCGCCTCCAGTCCGCTAATGACCTGTCACCGAGCTGTCAGCAAAACTGTCAGCTCGGTCCCCAAAATTTTCAGCTTCCTCAGTGTTCGTTTAGCAGCGACTGAGAGCAGTCGCTTTATTCCCCTCTTCCCCCGGCGTGTATTGTTTCTCGGACCACTGGTGTGGTACGGGAATATAGCAATACACGTCCCCCTTTAGGACGCATTTTAGGGACCTTTCTGGCCCACAGGCCAGAAAGGAAGATTGAGACAAAACACACGAACACTTCAACTTGAGGAGCCAAATGGATCTTCTATATCCGGCTCAGGAATCCTGCCTAGGACAAAAATATTAGGAATATTTGGCCCTTTTTGGCCTTTATTTTTTATGCAATTTTCGGCCTCCGGGCCTTATTTTTCTATTATGTGATTTTAAGCCTTTATGGCCAACTTTTTATGAAGTATTTTGGGCCGATTGAGCCCCCGATTCTACAGTATTTTGGGCCTAAGGCCACCCTTTTATGTTCCATAGCATGTTGGGCCTCCGGGCCAGTTTTATTTCATTTTTATTTTATCATTTGATTAACTCAAAAATCAAGGGCAGCTCATGTAAACCCCTCCTGTGCGATGGAGGTCTTGAAGCATGCCCATTTTTCTCTTCTTTTACTTTCTCATTTTAATTCCGTTTTATTTACCAAGCCACGGCCTCTTGGCCTAAAAATTAGTAGGCCTTTATGGCCTGAAAATACTCTCTTTATTTGTCACTTTTGGGGTTATTTTTCGTAGTTTTCTTGGGTTTATGAGTGGGATCCCAAATCCGTAGTTCTGAGCTAGAGAGCCCCTTAATTACGGCTCTGAAATTAATAAGCTAGTTAGAGAAAATAACTCCCCACAGCCGGCAACTAGGAGTTGCCGGCCATGCTCTTACAAAAAAAGCCTATATTGTCTCAAAATTTCCATAGTCTGTATCATGTTTTATTTCAGCGTTAGGTCGGCATTAAAATCATTAGGTATTAAAAATTATAGGGCATTCTAAAGCCAATTCTTAAAATCTGAGTCGTTTTACGTCTAATTTAATTAATTATTAAACAGTCGTTTAAGAGGAATGGCCGGCTTCCTCAATTGTCGTAGTTTTAATTAATCGTGTATTTAGTTTACTTGACCGTTCTTTGTTGTTAGTAATAATTGCTTAGCAATTATTACTCACTGGCTTTCGTCAAAATCCAAGTTAAAATCTTTTCCAAAACTTACTAGGTTTAAGTTTTTCACAAAATTTCTTTTATGGGCAATTCCAAGGAATTGCAAAACCGTCAAATCTGCGCACAACAAAGTTCAAAGTTCTCAAACTTCTTACACCGATGAGCCTAAGTGTAACTTATTAGTTAGTCTAAGTAGCTAGATAGTTATCAGTATGAATGTGTTGCATAATTGAAGTGTGAATGTTTTGTAAGTCTGAGGTGTGAATGTTTTGCAAGCCTGAAGTATAAATGTTTTGTATAATTGAAGCGTGAATGTGTTGCAAACTTAACGTGTGAATGGGTCTCCAAAAAAAGTACCTAAGGTGGTTATTCGGGTAAACCCCTCATGGAGCGTGAGGTTCCGAAATTAACCAAGTTTCAAGAATGTTTGGTTGAATGATTGTAGAATGCTCTGCTTTGTATGTATGTAGAATGAATGTTTTCGTATAACTGTGATGGCAACTCACGGAAACTCCCCTTGTACGATAGGGGTTGTGAGAATTGTCAAATTTGTATGTATGTTAGTTGAGCGAATGATTATTAATAATGTAATTAGCAATATTAGGATAATCCAGGAATCCCAAAACTCAACAAGCTGTAGTATGTTCCATCAATAATCGTCACGTTGCAGATCGCATTAAAACTTACATTAATCAAAGATAGTATTTTAAACAGTCCGAAATGCTAGTTATACTGGATTATCTTGATATATGATAGTTCACTGGCTCTCATCTGGTGCATGAAGCCAATACCTGCGAAATTGTCCTAAAGCTCCTGTATTAGGCAGGAAAATAGTGTGAATATGTATAAGTGTGTGTTTGTTGTTGAATGATCGCTGATCTGAGGGATATGAGTGTGATAAACAGTGTGAATGAGTACCTATTCTGATATTGAGGTAATATGCAAATTAGGTAGTTAATCTAGTCCAGGGTCACGGGGACCCCCAGGATAAGCGGATATTACCAGGTAGTCCCCGATTCGTCCACGTAGGTATGCCCGCAAGAAGGGAGTGGACGAATCGCAAATAAAGGACTTCGTGCTGGTCTGTTTCACCTGTTTAGAGCCGAATTTTGTCGCAAAATCGGTAACATAAATTAGCTAAGTCTGTCCATGGTTTTGTATAAATTATATGTGCTAATTAGCTAGATTTGTGCCAGTGGATTCATCTCGAGCTAGTAGTCCTCGCAGTGCAGCACAAAATAACTCATGTTTTTGTCAGCCTTCAGCATAAAAGGCAAAAGTCAGCTTTAATCAAATTGCAAAAATTATGTCAAAATTGTTATTCTTGCCCCCACTGGTTCTCGCTAACGGGTCAACTAGTTTGGTTGTAGTTTACATTTTTGTAAAGCATATTATCTGTACAGTTTAAACCTTTTATGTCAACTAGTTACTGCAAAGGGGTAAACGTTTCGTGTCGAAAATACTAGCCAATTCTGACTGTAAGCATCAAATTATACTCGTTAATCTATGCAAGCAAATAATCATGGGATTTAATGGCACACACGATGAATATCTTTACGTAAGCATCAAATAAACCTAAAATCACATAAATAATAGTTAGTTAGAATATTAATGTTGTATAATTACGTAAGAAGTAAGGATTAGGATAAAACCATCTTCTAATAAGCTTAAAAGGAATAATCTTTGCAAATATGCGTTTCCATTCTTGTACACTTGTTATGCAGGAAACAGGTGCTTTCCTGTCGTGAATTTCTACGCCTAAAATCTAATTATGCGCAGACCGAATATGATCGCAAAGAATATACGTTGAACCGGCGATTTCCGGCATTCCGATGCAGGAAATCGCCCAAAAACTCATATTCGGCAAAATTTTATCTATATCAAGCCAATATCGCCTAATTAGTCACATTTCGTCCCGCGAAAACAGTCAGAGCGTGTTAATTCTGTCTTTCAAGCAAAATCTTAATCAGAATTAACTAAAGTTCTAATTTTCTTCTCCGAAAGCCATATAAGTGAGTAATAGTTGCTGGGTTTGATTCCCGCACTTGTATTCTGAACTAATGGGTTTTAACCCATTTGATTCAGGTTCTTCGAGAGGCCAACATCCTGCTCTGATTCGTAGTCTGTGGAACCTGATCCGGAGAGCTTCTGTACGATTGAACCAGTGTCCAGTGAACAGAGAGTGATATTATTAAGTGATTAACCGATTTGCCCAGTTGAAGACAGTTCGAATTTACGAAGGTACTTGGGAATTGGAATCCTATATAGATTGTAGTCTAGGGCAGAGACAATAGCCTCCGTGAACCTGGTCAATTTGGGAAAACTAAGCCGATCCTTGCCTGTTACTGTTATTGAACTGTTTTATATTTCGAACTCATTTTAAAGAACCTATTCAAAATGTATCCTATTGTCGCCTTGATTGATAGCCGTCCGGGAGCACAGGCTCCCCAGTTGTCTCTGGCTTAGGCCACAGTTAGAACTGATCAGAAGAAGTCATCAAAGGAAATCCTAACGAAGAAATCACTAACTTTAGTCATTTAATTTTATTTAATAATAACATTTACAGCCATCTCCTGGTACCACCCCGCCTAGACCGACCCCTATATTGTTCTTCAGTCCAACTGTCCGAAACCACTCGTGAGGTTGCAGGTGTAACCTGGCGAGATCACCCAACTTCTAGACCGGAACTGTAATATCCGACACTCTGTTAAATTTAGTTAATTATCTGTTATATTGAACCTGTATTGTAGTTTTCTGTAAAGGACGAATAGAGAGTACAGTTGAGTTAACGCACACAATACGCAACACACCTAACGTGCCCAGTCATAATACCTGAAGAAGAGAGCCAACAAACTAGTCTCAAGTTAATAGTTAACCGGTCAGTCACTAACTTAGTTAATTTAATATTTGGAAATCCTCAGTTCCCTAAAATAATCCATTCTCCCCAATCAAGGGCTGGCAACTCTGGTAAATCCAGTAATCTGTATTGTTTCACTGTTATAACTCAAGCCACTATTGATAATTGTCGTGTAACTCTCCTGTCCTCCGTTATTGTAAGCATAGTATTCTTAGCCAATAAATTAATCGTGTTGCGTGTAAATCATAGTCTGCATTTCAGTTGCTGAAAAGAGATCCAGGTGAGATCTCCCAGGGATAATAATAAAGGTAAACTATTCAGATCCAATTAAGTTGGATCTGAATCTCAAGTTGAAGACTAACTGTCTTATTTTAGTTTTTGACCTGTTGCGTCGAAACAATCCTATCCATACTCCAGGTGCGATTGGATAGAGCCTAACCCCTCCCAATTAAACGAACTCACAATAGTACCCCTAACAGGTTAGCTGTAGGGATCCCTGATTTTGGTAAACCACCTTTCAGGAATCCAGTACTTAAGTTTGCCTGCCTAGGTAAACGCGCTAACCTTCCGTGTGATTGAACTTCAACCTAAGCGACCCCACTTTCGAAATCAAATTAAATTGGTCAAGTTTTTCTATCCTAATTTTCACACAGTTCATTACACCTTCCAGCCATGTGCAGGGGTCGCGTTTATGTGCTCGACCCCCCCCCCCTCTTTTTCACAGCTACCAATATAATTAAAATTCTCTGCTGGCAGCAAGACCCTAGCTTCAAGCTTGTCATTGGCCAATACGATTTGGCACATGTGCCCCTATCTGCGAAAAAACACCAGACGTCTGTATCTTATCTGCAACTAAGGGAATTACTGTTCAAAGTTGAAGTTTCGGCAAAATTTTGAAAATTTTTGGCTAACGAAAAGAATATTTTATTACTGGTGCGAGCTATAAGGCTGTAATTTGGCAAATACAGAGGCCCTATAGGAGTACTTATTTGTGCCAAAAGGCAAGAAATTCTGCCGCGTGAAAAAATTTTTATGTCAACTTTAATCTTTAAAAATTGACAAAATCGCCTATTTTGGGCAATAGTACCCCAGAAATCGAAAAAATCAAATTTTTTGAAATTTACATTTTTGGAGATATTTGAATTCAGCGTGGCTGAAAACACACCCATAAACGATTTCAGCTCGATTAGTGCAGGTTTGCTACTTCTATGGCTGCAGAAAGCCTTTACACAGGATCCGACAGACTGAAAATGGCGAATTTGGCAATTTTTGAAGATTAAAGTTGACATAAAGATTTTTTTACGCGGCAGAATTTCTTGCTATTCGGCACAAATGAGTACTCCTATAGGGCCTCTGTATATGCCAAATTACAGCCTTATAGCTCGCACCAGTAATAAAATATTCCTTTCGTTAGCCAAAAATTTTCAAAATTTTGCCGAAACTTCAACTTTGAACAGTAATTCCCTTAGATGCAGATAAGATGCAGCCTTCTAGTATTTTTCCGCAGATTGGGGCACATGTGCCAAATCATATTGGCCAATGACAAACTTGAAGCTAGGGTCTTGCTGCCAGCAGAGAATTTTAATTATGTTGATAGTTCTGAAAAAGATGGGGGGGGGTCGGGCACATAAACGCTACCCGTGCACATGGCTGGAAGGCAGCTAAAACCCAACGACCAAGTATTTTCTGACCACACCCATGCTCTGTAACTTCGCCGAAAAGTAGGCCAATCGGACAAATTCGGGGCACCCCATTTTAGTCGCCCCCCCCCTTAAGGGGGGGGGGGGCTACTAAAGGTTTGCCCCCACTTTCTCCGATTGGCCTACTTATTGGCGAAGATATAGAGCATGGGTGTGGTCAAAAACATATCGGGTACTGAGATCTTAGCTGCCTTCCAGCCATGTGCAGCCGTCGTGTTTATGTGCCCGACACCCCATTTTTCACAACTACCAACATAATAAATTAAAAATTTCTACTGACTGCTAGGCCCAAGCTTCAAGGCTGCCATGCGCCAATATGATTCGGCACATATGTCCCTACCTGCGGAAAAATACTAGATGTCTGTATCTTATCTGCATCTAAGGGAATTACTCTTCAAATTTGAAGTTTCGGCAAAAATTTAAAAATTTTTGGCTAACGAAAGGAAAATTTTATTACTGGTGCGAGCTATAAGGCTGTAATTTGGCATAAAAGGAGGCCCTATAGGAGTACTCATTTGTGCCAAATGGCAAGAATTTCTGCTGCGTGAAAAAAATTTTATGTCAACTTTAATCTTCAAAATTTCCAAAAACGCATTTTTTGGGCAATGGTTGGTACCTCAGAAATCGAAAAAATCAAATTTTTTGAAATTAAATTTTTTGAGATATTTGAACTCAGCGAGGTAGAAAACACCCCCACAAAAGTTTTCAGCTCGATTAGTGAAGGTTTGCGACTTCTATGGCTGCAGAAAGCCTCTACACAGGATCCGACAGACTGAAAATGGCGGTTTCGGCAATTTTTGAAGATTAAAGTTCACAAAAATTTTTCACGCGGCAGAATTTCTTGCCATTTGGCACAAATGAGTGCTCCTATAGGGCCTCCTTTTATGCCAAATTACAGCCTTATAGCTCGCACCAGTAATAAAATTTTCCTTCCGTTAGCCAAAAATTTTTAAATTTTTGCCGAAACTTCAACTTTGAAGAGTAATTCCTTTGGATGCAGCTAAGATACAGACATCTAATATTTTTCGGCAGGTAGGGACATATGTGCCAAATCATATTGGCGCATGGCAGCTTTGAAGCCTGGGCCTAGCAGTCAGTAGAAATTTTTAACTAATTATGTTGGTAGTTGTAAAAAATGGGGGGTCGGGGACATAAACGCGACAGCTGCACATGGCTGGAAAGCAGCTAAGGTCTCAGTACCCGATATTTTTTGACCACACCCATGCTCTATATCTTCGCCAAAAAGTTGGCCAATCGGAGAAAGTCGGGGCAAGTCGATTTTAGTAGCCCCCCCTTAAGCTCGAAAACACTAGTAGTGTGAGCGCGAATTTTGTGCCTGCTTCGAGCTTTAGAACACAGACATAGCGCACGAAATGCTTTGAAGTGATAGGTCTAATTTGCAGGGGGGGGGTGGGCCGTTAGCGAGCAGAGCATAGTTTTTGCTCTGATAACATAGAGTGTGCCTAGTGGCACACTTTTATATTATGTACTCTTGGTTTTACCAAGAGTACATAATAACTAAGAGTGTGACAAGCGTCAAGTTCTAGTTATTAGGCTTGGGACATCATCTGCACAATAACGGCTGACCCCCCCCCACAAATTAGACCCATCACTTCAAAGAAATTTGCACGCTATATTTGTGTGCTGAAGCTCGCAACAGACGCACATTGAACCAACTGAGTAGTTGTGCTTTTGAGCTTTAGAACACAAACATAGCGTGCAAATTTCTTTGAAGTGATGGGTCTAATTTGTGGGGGGGGGGGGGTCAGCCGTTATCGTGCAGATGATGCGCCGAATAAATAAGAGCTTGACGCTTGTCACACTCTTAGTTATTATGTACTCTTGGTTTTACCAAGAGTGTGACAAGCGTCAAGCTCTTAGTTATTAGGCTTGGGGACATGAGCTACACGATAACGGCTGACCCCCCCACAAATTAGACCCATCACTTCAAAGAAATTCGCACGCTATGCCTACGTTCTAAAGCACGAAAACACAACTAGTCAGTTGGTTCAATGTGTGTCTGTTGCGAGCTTCAGCACACAAGCATAGCGTGCGAATTTCTTTGAAGTGATGGGTCTGATTTGTGGGGGGGGGTCAGCCGTTATCGTGCATAACATGTTCCCAAGCCTAACAACTAAGAGCTTGACGCTTGTCACACTCTTAGTTATTATGTACTCTTGTTACTCTTCGTTTTACTAAGCAAATTCATATGACAAAAATCCCTTTTTATTACAGCCTGCCCGAGTTTGAAACGGTTGGCTTTCTGCTTGGGGGATGGAATGATTAACCCAAAAAGATTTGAACTGCTCGAAACTTGAACTTTGCTGTGAACATGATACGGACGATACATTATTTATTCGAGAGAAACTGCAATGCATTTATACTGTCAAGTGTCCAAAGAGTTCATTCTATACATCATAGCATTGCGAGTCATTACTAGCAACAATAAATATCAGCCTAATATCTTCAAAATTTCTACCTACTAACTTCTAGCAAACTTCAATTATCAACAGCTGGCAACGAACCTGTATGAGATGGGGATGTCTAAATCCCGATCGGGGAATTCCTCGTCCCGATTCCTCATAATACTTATACCATCAACCAACAAACAATTATAACAATAATGAGATGGGGATTCTTTGATCCTGATCGGGGAATTCCTCGTATGCTTCAACTACTATGTACTACAAACTAAAAAACCAAAATGAGATGGGGCTGTTTAAATCCCGATCGGGGAATTCCTCGTCCCGATTCGCCATATACTTCAAACACTAAACAATACAGGGAATTAAGCCCTCCGGGGCATTCAGCCCACCGAACACTAATAATTTCCAGCCACAACTTTGCCAATCAGAACAGAATATAGTGATCAAAATTTTAACTACTGAACTTTGCTGGCATGTTAACCTAACTAAACCTAACTGATTCGCTGCCTACTTAGGTGTCGCTAACAATACATTTATTATTCACAGCAAGCACACACGTTCGCTAAGGAAAATTTTCAACTGAGCACTAGGGATGCAAAAGTTCGCACAAAATGATTGTTCACAGAAACAATAAAAATATTTACAAGAAAAAGTTTGTTGTGCCTGATGATCACGATTGTTTATTCTAAATTAGGATTTTCCAGAAGGCCTCCGATCAAACAAACTGGATCCTTCCATCCCTCCCCGGTTTAAAGGGGTTGGATTTCCGCTATCGGTGGAAAAATCCGAGGATGCCAGATAGAGAAACTGACGGGCCCGGAAAGACCGAGTCCGGTTCTCTCCGGTAGCGATGAACTTTGGAACCTTTGCCCATGTCCTTTGGAGGCAGGCGCATCAGATCGAAAGCCATACGAAGACGGAAATGGTCCACGGCAATACTGGTGGCACCATCGGCGATCATCTCTCCTTGATCCAAGATCCGTGCGATTTTCGTAGCCTTGTTCTCAGATGGATCCACAGAATTGGCCTTCAGAAACAGAAAGACCCGACCAAATTCTGACGGAATGTGTGTGTGATGGAAGTACTGTTGATCCAGTTGCCGTACTGAGGAATCCGGAACCCGGGGCTTGATTCGACCTTCCATCTGAATTAAGGCATCACGAACACGATTCTTCCACGAACACGCGGAAGCTGATAGATTTGCGGTGGTAGCTGTTGCACGAAGGCTTTTCCTTCACGAGGAACTGTTTGCAGGATGTGGAGGAGGTGGACCCGGAGGGGACCGCGGCTGCAACGGGGATCCAGCGGGGCTATTTCCCATAGGTGGGAGCCCACCATCGAATGGATCATTCACTAGGGGCCAGCTTCATAAAAAACCGTCTCGAGTTCTCGAGTTCTCAAGTTCTCAAGTAGACTGTTTTCAGTGACGACAACCTCTTCTCTGTTAAAAATTATATGTAAAAGCATCTACGGAAAATTTTATGGTGATTTATTCAGTCAATTATACAAGTAATTGAAGCAGGAAGAAAAAATTAACAAACTTAGATTTTCAAAAAATTCTCGAGTAGGTCTCAAGTTGGAAAAATTGTCACTGGTCGAAATCGACCAGAGATCTTGACTCGAGAACTCGAGAACTTTTTCAGCGTGACTTTCAATGCGTCTTGCGGATCTCGAAAACTTCCAGCGTAGTTTAGCTACTAGACTCGACACTCGAGAATTTTTTTGTGAAACTGGCCCCTGGATGATGTGAGGTCTGACCGGGGCCACGTTGGCCATGGGTCCCCGGGGTACCGAATAATCACCAAATTCTGATCTGGGCAAAGAGCCAGACTTTCGGATTTGGTATGTGGACAGAAGCAGGCATACCAGGCTGACCAGTTCCCATATTCTATGCCATACCAAGCAGCGGATAGGGCTGCTGTTAAAGGACCGGCCGAGGAACCGGGGCTGGAGCCATTTGATCTCAGCGTGGTAGAAAACATACCCATACCAAATTTCAGCTCAATTGGTCAAGTTTTTTAAATACAGAAACGGAATATAGTTAACTGCACTCTAGGCTTATCAAGCATTGTTTGGTAGTGGTCTCGTCTCGTATGAATTTAAAAAAACTAGATACAAAACTACAAATTTTGAACGGCTCACCGAAATTTTTAAGTTGTCCAGCTTTTAACCTAAATCCTCTATAATTTTTGTGTCTTGTTTTTATTAAGAACATATGAATCTTTAATGTGTGAGATAATGAGCGAAATCAGTGACTATCTATTTTGGACCAAAGCTCCCCCTTTGGACCAGCTCCCTCTTTCCCCCTTTAATGCAATGTAAAGCTTACCCTTCATCGAAGAACTTGATCGCGGCCTGCACACTGCACCGCACACTGATTAAGAGTCATCGCATTTCTTCCCAATCGCTTCAGTGAAGAGCTGCAGCCACTGAATCACTTCCGGTGGTAAGTATATCAGGTGGCCTTTTTCAGTTGTAGTGGCGGCTAAACAGTCCACCTTTCTTGGAGTTTTGGTAATCTGGAAAAATATAAATGTATATACATATTAAGATTATACAGTGTTTTGCATGGTCATAGCTTGCAACCTCCCGAAAATGAAAACAAAATATAACAACTACTGAGCGAACAGTAGCCTGACAAAGTTGAAAAGGCAGCAATCAATTGTTTCGTTCTTGCGCCATATTTTCAGGCAAGCAAGGGAAAGCAAGAATGTTCCACAGAAAACTCCGATAAACTGATATTTTTCAAAATTTGAAATCTTTCAAAACTTTTCCTTATTGCCAGGTATATATAATATATAATAGTAAATGTTATGGGTCTCTGATGAATATTAAATGCGGTATAAGTGATCACAGTATTCGACAAATGCAATATAAGTGATGACAGTATTCGACACACATTTTCGTGTCAGACTTTTAGCTTGCTGTTATAAAAGAAAGAAGTGGGACAGACATTTTTACCTGCACTCGACCAAGCCCCGCGGATCCGTGTTTAATGGTGGGCTTAGATATGAATGCAGAAATCTGCTTCCCAGAAAGCTGTAATCATTGTTAAAGTCTGACCAAAAAATGTAGAAAGCGAAATTGTTTGCTTTATATCTCGTAAACGCTTCAAGATAACTGCCATAAATTATATATTTTCTGAACCGGAATGATGAGATCTTTCTTCTCGTGAAAAAATTTTTTTGAAATTTCCCGTGCGATTTCAAAGGGTGCCGCTTTTATATGTCCAGAAGGATTGGTAAATGCTACAACCACGATTTTTTCAGGAAAATTTTCCCCTTGCCCGAATGTCCTACACACCAAATTTCAGCTTTGTTGGTTGAAAATTGCGTGAGTTACTCCATTTTTTAGATTTTCAAAATCCTTTGATCTTTGCCGCTTTTTCGACTTTGACTGGTTGTTACTCGCCACTCGCTCAACGAAAAAAATTTTTTGATTGGATTTTCAGGACCGCCTGGGTGTCCGCTTTCATCTGATATACGTGGTATTTCAAAATTTGAAAGTCGATTTTTTCGAAAAATACCACTTTTTGACCCAAAATTCCGGCAAAGCGAATCCACCAAAAGTGAATAAAAATAACATAATCATAAAGTTCATTATGAGCTGAATCCAACGATATAAAGTTTTCGTGGCTACGACATATTGCGCCAGCAATGAATTTTTAAACATGTCCCTTATTTCAAGCTGGTTTTTGGCTTCCTTTGATGTTGCCGCCTAGATTTACCTGAACCAGCGTAAACTAGCAAAAACCAGCTGAAATAAGGAAAATGTTTAAAAATTCATTGCTGGCGAATCGAGCCGAAACATATCGTTGGATTCAGCTCATAATGAACTTTATGATATGTTATTTTTATTCACTTTTGCTGGATTCGCTTGCCGAAATTTGGGTCAAAAAAGGATTTTTCGAAAAAATCGACTTTCAAATGAAATACCACGTATATCATGAAGCGGAAACCTATGAAAAATCAATAAAAAATTTTTTCGTTGAGCGGTGGCGAAACAACAGACAAAGTCGAAAAAAAAACGGCAAATCAAAGGATTTTGAAAATCTAAAAATGGAATAACTCACGCAATTTTCAACCAACAAACTGAAATTTGTGTAGGACATCGGGCAGGAAATTTCTGAAAAAAATCGTGGTTGTAGCATTTACCAATCCTCTGGAATATAAAAGCGGCACCCGAAATCGACGAAATTTCAAAAACTTTTTCATGAGAAGAAAGATCTCATCATTCCGGTTCAGAAAATATATAATTTATGGCAGTTATCTTGAAGCGTTTACGAGATATAAAGCAAACAATTTCGCTTTCTACATTTTTTGGTCAGACTTTAGATTAGGCTATAGCATCTAAGGTATTAGATTGAGACTGCGCAAAAAGCCAACCTGAGCGAAAGATTTTGTCCGGAGAACCTGCAAATAGAAGTTTTCTGAGCGTCTCAGTACGTATCTGATATCCGACTTTCGATTCCGTTTTTCGTTAATTCGGTGACAGCTAAAGTTGTCTGCTTATGCAGAAAAAACAAAAACTGAATTTAAATTCAGATTCTTACTCAGCTCCCCTGAAAATTAATACATGCAAGTTTTCAGCAAAATCGGGGACAAAAAGTTTGGCAGAGCAGGAACATTTGCTCAATCAATATCGGATATGCATACATAAATAAGTACATTCTTCTCAAAATAAAAAATAATAAAATAGAAGGCTTACTGGCATTCTTGTAGCGGAGTCGCATAGCGGAATCTTGAATGCAAAACGAACAAATGAGTACTGTGCATGCTGGGCTACACTATTATATTGACAAAACTAATTTGCATATTCTTTCCTCAGAAAAATGAATGTTAAAATTAATTTGCATACTCTTTCTTTAGATTAATGCGAAACTTGTTGTGTTATTAATCATAAAGGCAAAAGTTCAACAAGCTGATCTTTCAGTCTGTATGTAACAAGTATGATTCTATGTGCCCATGAGCACGCAGAGACATCATGTAGAAGGCAGTAGAGATGAGATCAGGGCCGAGAAAGCCCGGCCCGGCCCAGCCCGGCCCGGCCCGACGGGCCGGGCCGGGCCGCGCAGACCTGATGTCTAGCCAGGGCCGGGCCGGGCCGGGCCTGTGAAAAAATTGGTAAGGGCCAGGCCGGGCCGCGCAGCTCCCAACGGAGAAAGCCCGGCCCGGCCCGGCCCTGTCCGGCCCTGCCAAGCCCTGACGTTTTTTACAGATTAATCTATTGCACATGTACACTTTCCAATTCTAATAATTGTCTTTGTCTTCTTGACTTCAAATTTCTTGCTTTCTTTGCACCAAATGAGACTGCATGTGCCAAATATTGTTTGAGTTTGCGTACGGTTTTTCGAAATTTTAGGTGATAATGAGTGCCTGTTTGTGTTTGTTTGTCTGCTTTGAGTAACAAAAATTCCACCTACTATGTAACTATTTTAAACTCACTAAAACATTAAACCATTCCAATTAACCCCCTTATTTTTTTTTTCTCTTTTCTCTGGGGGGGGGGGGCTGAATATTATTTCGCAATTTCTCTGAGCCTACCTGGCCCCGAAAATGGGGGCCCTTTGCCCCGCCCCCCCCCCCCGATTTTTTAAAACCGTTTCCCCCCCCCCCCCCCCCCCCCGCCGCATTTCCCGCCCCTTTCCCCCCCTGAAAATTCGGCCCTGATCTCATCTCTAGAAGGCAGCCCTGATGAGAAAGGATATGTGTTTAAAACATGCGCTGTTTATTGTTTTTGTCTTAGCAATAATGTGGAGACTGTGTTTTAAAATTTGTGATGTTTATTGTTTGATTTTAGCAGTAATCTGTTGATAAATAGTGAGATAGTTAACTGACGAACAGAGGGATGATATTGTCACCATCAATTTCATGACTGAGTATAGGGCAAAATACATTGCAGATATTGAACATTCGCTCAGCGTTTGTGTAAAAGAAATGTTGAAATAAATGTGAAGGTGGATATGCAGAACTTATTTGTTTATCAATAATGCGTAGACAGAAAAGATGCCATTATCGTCAATTTCATGAATGGGCACGGGGCTAAATATATTGAAGATATTGAAGGCTAGCTCAGCGTTTGCGTAGAAAATCCCTGCATGCATTCAGAAAACGTTTTGCGGAGCAGGAAACCGTGCACAGTCTATTAATATAGCATATGTAAATGACTACACTCTTCTCAAAATACAACAAATTATGAAAACGTCTTACCGGTATTCTTGTAGGCGAAATAAGAATGCGTAGCAAAATCTTATATTCAAGATGAATAGACGCTTACTGTGTCTGCTTGGTTGCCCTATTATGTTGACTTTAAATTAATTTCCATACTCTTTATTCAGAAAAATAAGTCTGCCGTATCCTACAATTGGGGACAACCATCCAATTATTCAGAAAGCAATTGTAAACATTGATAGATTTAGGCAATAGCATCTTTAGATTGAGGTTTATTGCGCGTTTTCCCTAGCCATTTTGCATTTAGAACCTTGAAATTAAAAATATTAAATTGATAAGGGGAGCAAGGTGACATGAAATTCTGATATCTTGCAGATAGAATTTTCTGAGGCTGTGAGCACGAATTTGAAATCCGGTTTTCGATTCCATTTTTCGTTAACTCGGTGAGAGCTAAAGTTGTCTGTTTATGCTGAGATAACAAAAACTGAATTTAAATTGAAAACTGAATTTAAGATTCAGATTCTAACTCAGCAACCCAGAAAATCCCTGTATGCAAGTTTCAGTTACTTTGTGTTACTTTATAACGTTACTCGTTGCTTCTTGCTCCGCAAAATTTTCAGAAAAAATTTGCGGATAAGGAAAACGTGATATTTTGTGGACAATATATGTTAATAAACTAATTGCAGCCGACCAAATTTTTAAATACATCACCTACATTTTAATAAACCACTATAACAACTATAACAAATATGGAATAGTATTTCCAATACACACTGATCCTTTCTACCATTGTTTGAACTGCGTACCCACAGATGTTACATAATTACTCTTGAGAATGACTTGCACCGGACAATGGAAATGAAACCCTTCATCATCGTTACCAATTTTATTAATCGATAGACTCAGAACACTACGTTAAACCAACTAAATTAGTATGCCATTTTTAAGCTTTGCGGAGCAGGAAAATGTGCACAATCTATTAATATCGCAGATGTAAATAATTACACTCTTCTCAAAATAAAACAAATTATGAAAGACGTCTTACCGGTATTCTTGTAGGCGAAATAAAAATGCTTAGCGAAATCTTATACTCTTTCTTCAGAAAAATAAGTCAGCCTTATCCTACAATTTGGGACGATCATGCAATTATTACCTACCACTATACATAACATCTCCAACCTTCTTTATCTGGATAGCTCGATGAACAGATAACTTCAAGCATTACTGCATAGTTGTAACAGCCTCTTGAGGATTGTGACTTACGTGTTTGACACGTGAAGAAATTGCTCTGTGTCAACATTTCTTGTTCACCTTTGCAACATTTGCAATAATAGGCATAGCTATGTGTAAGCCAAGGCACTAGAATATACTGCCTCTACACTACACTAATATGAAGAAGCCAAAAGAAACAGCGATATCTATATTTTTTATCAGTAAATAACTATGCATCATAGGGCATGGGGGGTCAGCGACGCAGAATACGTTGCAAGCTCATAATACATAGCGTATGATGCTTGTCATACTCTTATGTATTATGGTACTCTTGATCTTAGTATTCTAAATTTTTCTAGACTTCTTCTTAACTAAACTAGTTTCAATTTTCCCAAGGCTGCGTTCTTATATATACCTCTCAAAACGGTTCTTTTCTCTGGAGACAATTTAAACTTGTCTATGTTCTAAATATATGAAAGAAAAATTAAATACAACTCAAATACATTTAAGAATTCATTCCGTAAAACGTTTTAAATTCCGTACTTGTTACTAATTGTTCCATTAAATATTACATTTCCGTTAAATCTGTTCCATGTAAACTTTCAAAAACTGCAGCTGTTTTCTGTGCTTTTTTTCTATCTTTCAGATCAAAATTCTGTTAACTCCGATTTTATAAGTTTCAGTTTGATTACCTACGTATTATACATCCTCACGATAAGTTAAATACGTAGTGGGTAAATGAAATCTGGTCCACACTCATCAAATTTGCAATATTTTATGCATGAATTTAAAAAGTTTGATATACATTTGAAGAAATTTGATGAAATTCCTGCAAGAAATATTGAGTATTTCATGTGGAATATAATATCTAATTTTGCCAAATCTTGGAAAAGGTGAAACATTAAAGTAAACTGCAGTGTAAACTAACATGGGCTTTTACATTTACTAACACAGCAGTAACAATCAATTAACCCAAAAATTCTGTGAAATATTGTCAAAAGCTGAATTTATTTCAGATACAAAATACAAAATACAGCGAACAAATGTAATTCGTATGTAGCAAAGAAATCAGCATCTGAACATAAACAGTTAAACGATAAAACTTTTATTTTATTTTTATTTTATCATAAAAATATACAGCGCAGCGAGTAGGCATGCTTTTTATTGACTAAACAACATCTATTTAGCCTAAACCGAAATTTTTGAAATTTTGCCTTCACTAACAGTCGGAGCTCCGGAGCTCCGGTGCTCCGACAGCCCGCTCCGGCCGGAGCTCCGGAACGGGCAAATGTCTCAGCGCACATCACTAATTACAACATGGCGTTAGTTGTTCCGCCGTTGCTGTAAACTATATAAACTCTATTCAGGTTGCCAATAATTGAATGGTTGTCTCCAATTTGTGGGATAACGGCGAAGAGGAATGAGTCTAAGCCAAGCCATGCCAACCGTTAACCGTAACTCCTAAAAGCTTAATTTGAAGGAAAAGTACAATTTTAGCTTGAGAGGGGCCCGGGCTGACTCATTTGGGAAGCGCCCCCGGGGCCGTGCCAACACCGGTCACCGGGACCCTCATGCCTAAATAGCTTTCCGAATGAACGAAATGAATTAGGCACATTTAAATTCGGCAACCTTATATTTTCTTGACCCTAAGTGACTCCATTACTTTACTTCAACACTACCAAGATTAAC
Organism: Trissonchulus latispiculum; assembly: GCA_030248195.1. Lineage (NCBI taxonomy): Eukaryota > Metazoa > Nematoda > Enoplea > Enoplida > Ironidae > Trissonchulus > Trissonchulus latispiculum. The sequence goes on along the minus strand of JASAND010021140.1, from coordinate 47,388 downwards.
TCATCTTAATCTCAGTCTTCATGTAAGCCTAATACATGATCGGACTCAGCTTTGCTTCAGAGGGAGTGTTGTTTTTAGCGCAATGCTTGCATGACAACATGGCGTTCGTTGTTTCACCGTTGCAGTAAACTTAAACTGTATCGACTGAGGAGCTACATGATTGGGACACTCCAGCTAGAGGGCGCTTCTCTTGGGAGGGGGTTATCCGTCAAACTTCTCTCCCTTTCAGTGTTGGGTTTTCCCTTGTACAGTCTAGTCGTGTTCTCTCTCTATTCTCTCCCTATCTCCACTGTATAGTTTCCCCCTGTGTTCTCCTCAGTGGATATATTGGTACGTTAGCGGGGCTTCGCCCTTTATATTGGTGAGTGCGTGTGTGCAGTTTATTTACTGTATAACTGTACGTATTTGCCGGGCTGTGCCCCCTAAATTCTATCAGTTGTTATTTCTATAATTGCTCTCTTCATAGTATTGTTGTTACTTATTGAATATCTCCATTAGTTGTGTCTAGTCTGGGTAGGTCATTTCTGAGCTCCTAGGTTAGTTTAGTGCTATTTCTGAGGTGAGCGGGTGTCACCCCCTCACTAGGTCTATTTATTTGCCGAGGCTTCCCTGGCCGGCTCCTGCGCGGTTGGTGTGTTATTCACTTGTGCCACGGTCTGCTCGCTTGAGTTGCTCTCGCGGGGTAACGGTACTATTGTGTTAATAGGCTAGTTTCACTCTGGTACCGCTACACATGTCACGAGAGACAATGCACACGGGGAAGGGGACAATTTTGCAGCCGCTCTCGGTCTCAGTGAACACTGATTAAAATTTTGGAGTTAGGGGAGCGAGCGACAGCTCGCTGACAGCTTGTTGACAGTTTGTAATTAGGGCGGCGGGAGAACTTTTCCATTGATTTTAAAGAAAAGCTTCTAGATGTTTCTAGAAAATTTTAGAAGCTTCCAACCTTTTACACATCCAGTTCCAGGCTCTTTTTGGCCTGGAGTTCAGTCGGGGGCTCAAATTAATGATAACGGCGAAATATTGCCCGCAACTGACCAACTTTTTGATAAATTTCGGGGACGAAACTTGGGCGAATTTTATATAATTTTAGGTTTTTACACGTAAACGTAACCAAAGGGATAAATAATTAAAACGTGATTTCAACTTGCTTAAAAATTGACGAAAAAAAGTAAAACATAGGCCATTCTGAGCCTGCGCGAAATGGGTAAACCCTAAATGGGTTAATTTGAATGAAATAATTTTTTATTTTGGTTAATAATTATTGATTATTCCTTTGTTTTCGGCCCCCTCACTTTTAAATTTGACTTGAACTTTTGGCTGAAAACAAGGGACGCTACCTACTAGTCTTAGCAATAATTGCTTCTTGTTGCTGGAATCTCCTTGTCCTCACTTGACTGAGGATAAGAGAGTAAGTGAAACAAAAATTTGAAGAAATATGCACATAACGATTCCTACGTATTTTCTAACTAAATAAAAATTATACCAACAAATTCTACGTACCTAACTACCTAAGTTTAATTTAGTTTCTCTTAGTTTAATTTTTTTTGGGGGAATTAGGCCCCCTCCAAACCATTAAAATAGCGAAAAAGTGTGTATTAACTTTCCTTTGGAGAGGCAATTCTTCCGCTGGACTAAGGCCAGCGAAAAGTTCAGGTGAGGACAGCCTCACGTGTAGGGAGGGATGAACGGCCGCAGTAGTGAAGGCTTACTACTACGGTGTCTGGAAGCCAGACAGCTTCCCAGACAATGAGATTGAACTAACCACAAAGGTTGTGTAAGTCCCAAGTTAAAACAAACATTTTAAAGAGTCCAAAATTACGAAACAGGGAACATTTTTACTAAAACATTTTCGATCATAACTTTCTCAGTGTTTGGAGTTGGGAGATAAAATTTGCATTCTTGGAATCAGTGAAGAATTGCCTTTCAATTCAACCTAAACCTAAGTCATGTTTCCATGTAAAATTTCGACATTACGTAATTACTACCTAATTCACACTAATTAATACTAATTAATTAATGAACCATCTTCTAGTGATTAATACTTGCTAAAAACTGAAGTTGTTTCTCATTACTAGAAGGAAATTAAATGTATCTGTCATCTATTTGAAGTCTCCGTTTATTATGGTGATTAGCGCCTAAATCTTTGGATGATTACAGGAAGGGGACAATAAATGGGGTCCAAATGAAGAGGCACCAGCTTTTCATAAGGAGAAACACTTGGAAGCTTGTAGTACCTATCACTTAGCTAAATTAATATCCGTTCTGATTTGGATTACTTCTTCCTTGATGTTATTGGCATTCCTGACCTTATGTTATTAGGTAAACTAACCTGTTCAGTTAATTTACGATTGATTAGGTTATTTAAGAGATTGGCAGCTCTGTCTGATTACATATAAATACAGACACGACTTGGACATTCACACATGCACACTGCGACCAAGAATTCTTCAACTTAAACCATTTTCCATGAATTTCTTTGCCGATTTTCAGGCGATTTCGACAACATTATTGTCCTAAACGGCCTATTTGTATTCCAACGTGTGCAATCTTGGCTTTGGATCAATTGTCAATTGATCAATTCTTCTTATTAGGGGGAATTCTTCAAAATTCAACTTTCTTTTAACTAATTCAATTAAATACATTGGTGTTCAAAAAGAAATATTGGGGGGGTCCATTTTTTACCATCTCTGATTTCGCTCATTTTCACATATGTTTGATCTTTGAGTGGAATATTTTTATGAATTTTTAAATTAAACTCTTGTCTCTTACGGTTGTCGAGTAATTTTAGGTTAAAGTTGGGGTCTGCATGTGTTAAACATAGGAACTGAGTGGTGATTTTATTCTTGCGCCAAAAAGTCTCTCGACGAACAGTTGTAATACTGCATAATTTTGCATTTATGATGTAGCTATATATGATCATAAACTGCGGTACGCTGGAAGTAGAATTTTGATTCAGGTCCCAAAAATTCTTTACTTATCGCAAACGGTGACGAAGCGTCAAACTCCAACGTTTCTTGTAGCTGAATCTTCGGTCTGGTCTTCGGAAAGAACGGTAAATTGCCCTAATTCAAAGGCTTGAATAAAAATTCTAACTCAAGGGTAACGTAGTACTTGAATTGGCGGTTCCACTGATACCAGTGGTTCCATTGTATTTCTCTCAGTTTCGCGATTTTATTGACGCATATATGGGCATTTTTAGCAAAATTTTTAAAATTTCGGTTTTTTCGAAAATTTTGCTAAATTACGACAACAATATTGTCCTAAACGGCCTATTTTGTATTCCAACTTGTGCATTCATGGCTTTGGATCTATTTTCAGCATGAATTATGCTGACAGCTATGTCCAGTTCTTCTCAGCGTGCCAAACGGGACCCTGTAAGCCCGAATTTCTCAAAACAGCGATTTTTAGATTTTTCAAAATATGACCTATCAATCGAAAGCTCTCATTGCAGGGATGAATTCTTCCTATAGAACTATGGGTCGAAAATGCTTCCAGTTTAAGTTAAACGCTGTTAAATGTTTCATTGCATCAGGAGGAACAAAGGGAACTGTTTCTCTGTGAAATTCGTTAAAGAAGATTCTGATCAAGCCCATCCGGTTGGAAACCGTACGAAAATGTTTTTCCTAATGGTTTTTAAAGGTGCATAACAAAATAAGCTAAAAACGTGTAGTTGATTTGCGAAAATTTGCCTCATGTGTGAAAGTGAGCGAAATCCGCGGACTAAAAATATTTCATGATGGACCCCCTTAAACGGCTACACTTGATTGTTAGTGCCTTATAATCTTGTTCCTCTTACGGTTTCGATTTCAAAAATTCTGCAGAGGAAACAGATAACTTAGACATGGAGAAAAATAACAAGTAGAGAAAACACCAAGTTAATAGTTCTGCTGTCCCAATTTTCAATTTTATTTTCTTCCTTTAATGGATTAAATTTTTCGCTGAACTAAATTTTAGCTAAACCTAACGAACAACAGAAGAGTGAGCGTGCCCAAGCCTTACCTGGCCAGCAAGAAGTATATTTTGTCTTTTGGAGCTTGTCCGGAAAGAGTACTTAGATACTTAGTACTTAGAGCGTATTAGAGTAGAGTTAAAATTAACCCAAAAATTTTGAAAAAGAGCTTAAATTCCTTAAATTAAGTAATTAAAAAATTATAAAAATGAATTTGAAATTTGAAACCCATTAAAAATTCTATACAACAAAAGAACGAAAATAAAATTTAAAGTTGAGACAAAAACATTAGTCTACCTGGCAAAAATGTCCCCGTTTTCTGCTACGTTTTTGCAGAATTTCTGAAATCGAAACAGTAAATAATTGTAAGAGGAACAAGGTGATATGATCAAGTACTTCCATTTAATCTTTCTCTTTGAACACAAACTCTATAACTGCGGCTTTACCAAAACTAAAAAGGAAGAATTTGTGGTAAATATTATATATCTGTCAAAAGATTCGGGATTTATTTTAGTTGTTGAAGCTGTGATTTGGATCCTTGTCAGTATCTGATAAAACTGTTGCTGTATTAGTAAGGATAACGATTAAAAATTCGATTCAGTTAATTATGTAGATAATTTTCTGAAAAAGAAATTGGTTGGACAGCAGAAATTTACTTTTAAAAATTCAATTACAGCTCAACGGTGAAATTTTTCCCCTCCGGAAAAATTTAACCGGTGTAATTTTTCCAGAGGGAAAATTTTCTATGGGGAATCATTTGACCGTGAGACCGTCAGTATCGACTTCGGCGACGGATTCGGGCCTATTTGGATCGCAGGAATCGCTGCCGCTGACCGCTGCTCCCATCGCGCCGTTACTGGGCTCCCTACCTCAGCTGGAGCAGGAAATGTGGGACTACTATCGTCGGAATCGTCAGACGGCTGAACGATTTCAGTGAGTCCATAGGTTTATGTCAATATCAGCCATTTTGTATTTTCTTAGTCCATGTTTGCGCCTTTCCATTTGCCCAATAGCAACCTGACGTACTTATTTTTCTATTTCACGTAGTTTGTAATTTTGGGATGTTATTTCAATTCGCTGATTCTAATTTGAAAGAATTGCTTGTGTGTGTAGCTTGTATTTTGTGCAATCTCATTTAAGATGGAAGATGGCGTTGAGACAGGAGCTACTGCGGTGGCTGATGCCAGGATTTGGTCAATGCTGCGAACTGTACGCTGTGGGCAGCACGGTGAATCTACTGGGATCTCGCAATGCTGACATGGATTTGAGCTTTGTTCCAAGCTTATCAACTGGTAGGACCTAACATTCTGTGTACCTTCTGCAAAGTTGGGGTGGGCTCCAATCGATGCCTAAATAGTTTGATAAAAATAAATACAAAAAATAAAGATAAATTGATTTGATTAAATAAGACCATTTTCATCCTTATACGCCTAGGGAATTCTTTACTTTAGCCAAGAATTTTATCGATTTGATTATAAACCCGTTTTCATCCTTATACGCCTAGGGAATTCTTTACTTTAGCCAAGAATTTTATCGATTTGATTATAAACCCGTTTTCATCCTTATACGCCTAGGGAATTCTTTGCTTTAGCCAAGAATTTTATCGATTTGATTATAAACCCGTTTTCATCCTTATACGCCTAGGGAATTCTTTACTTTAGCCAAGAATTTTATCGATTTGATTATAAACCCGTTTTCATCCTTATACGCCTAGGGAATTCTTTACTTTAGCCAAGAATTTTGATGGTAACAAAGCCTTTGCTCTTGATGTTCTTCGAAGAGTCCGAAGAATGCTGAATCGTTGTCCCTGTGTCTCCCACATTGAATTCATTAATGCCAAAGTGCCCATTCTAAGGCTAAACTTCTTCGGGGAGTACAGTGGCCTGGAAGTGGACCTGAACTGCAACAGTCTGACCGGAATCTACAATTCTCATTTGCTCCACTATTATGCTGGAATTGATGAACGATTCCCAGGTGAACTGCTGGCTTATGTTTAGGCCAAAATTTATGGGGACGGGGGCTTCATGGGAGGCCATCGATCGGGGCATATTTTTGGAAAAATTTTCCGAATTTGTGCTGTTTTTTGTGTGAAAACTGCAAAAAACACTAGAAAATGACTAATTTTAAGTGGTTCAGGCTTAAATTGGTGAAAATTTCGTTGAAAATCTAAGAACGCACGTGAAAATTTCGTTGAAAATCTAAGAACGTAAGCACACACACATACACACACACAGACACACAGACACACACAGACACACACACACACACACACACACACACAGACACACACACACCACACAGACACACATACACACACACAAACACACACCACACACACACCACACACACACACACAGACAACACACACACACACACATACACAGACACAACACACACACACACAAACACACAGACACACACACACACCACACACATTTCTTTGGGAAGTGAGAGAAAGTTCAAAGTGCTTTATTTGCGCTACCCTGGTGCCTAATCTGAAACCGAATTTTCAACCACATGTTGTGTCCATGTTTTGTAAAATATTCTTTGTCTTTCTGTTTAATGTTTTCAGTGTTGGCTGTGATCATCAAAGACTGGGCCCAACTGAACGAGATCAGCGACGCCAAAAATGGCACGCTGAACAGCTATTCCATCACCCTAATGCTGATCCACTTCCTCCAGGCTGCCGTCTCGCCCCCCGTTCTGCCCAACCTTCAGAGTCTCCTCCCGGAGCGATTTGACGCCCGCCTGCCCCTCCACCAAATGCACTTGTTCGGCTCCCTACACCTCTCGAAGATGATTCAGCCGCGCAATGAGCAGTCGGTGGCCGAACTCTTGACCCGATTTTTTGCCTACTACGCTCTGTTCAACTTTGACCAGGACTATATTTCCATACGAGACGGGGCTGCCAAGCCTCGTTCGGCCCTGCCCAAGGATCTGCCCGATTTTTTCATCTATATCGAGGAGCCCTTTGACCGGGTGAATACGGCCCGTTGTGTGCACAGGAAGGAACACTTTGTTCGCATTATCTCGGCCTTTATGTACACCCATGTTAGACTTAGTACACAGTTGCTCAGCTTAGATGCGCTTGGTATATGCTGTGAAATCAATAGGTTTTAGTAGAGCGAGTGTCATTGTATATACATTTTGCGAAAAAAGTGTATGTTAAAGGCGAACTGGAATGGGAGGATCTAGAGGGTGGGTGAGTTGAGTGGAAGCTCCCAGCTGGACGTACGAGTCCAGAGAGTGTCTGACTGATTTGTAGGGTCTTTTCTCGCTGAAAGTTGAACGACTTAAAAGAATTAAAACTAATACAATTCTTTTTGCGCACAAGGTTTAGAAAGTAGATACCTAAACAGATCATCTTTTTGCTAGACTGGAGGGATAAACCAGTTTAAAAACTTTATCTACTCTAACCGGGCGTGCTTTATTTGTGAACAAGGCACAGTTCTAGGATAGTGTGTGTCAAGTATGTTATGTATAGGTCTTCTTGGAATTTAATCGTTGTGTCTATAGCATGGCACAGAGTAGTTAATTATAGGATTGTTTGGAGGTATATAGTAGTGATGGCACTGGTACTGGATAATATCCTATTTTGAAAAACTATCCGGTACCCGGACATCCGTCTACATTTCAGATAAACGTAATAAAAATTAACAAAACTTAACAAAAATTTCAAAACTTAAATATATATTCAATTTCTTTAAAAATAATTTTTCAAGCCGAGGTTATATCCTGACTGTATAATGGCAGGCCACTGCGCACCGAAAAATTAAATTAAAAGAAAAAGTTGAAATTTAATTGTGGAATAGAAAAATTTAAGTTTTGAATCGGCAGATAACGCAAAGTAGTCGAATATCCGTATATGAAAAATATCCGGTGCCCATTACTAAATATATAGCATAGTTGCAGGATTGTTAAGTAGCAGGCTATTGTTAATATGCAGGAACTGTAGGATGTGCGGTTGTTCTATTCGCTACTGTATCGTTTATTGCTGTTACTTGTTGCTGCAGTCCCTTCAGAGTGTATTAATGAAAAAGCTCATTTTTGTTGTAGCGCCAACAGACTCCTTGTGGAATTATTATCATTATATACTAGCTTCAAATTTGGCACAAACTTTGGATATCGTTGGATAAGTAGAAAATTTACCATTTTTGGCAAAAGGTCGGCGACGAATAAACTCTGGTTATCAACATTATTAGTTTTGCTTTACTTATTCGTTTTACGAAATTATTAGTTTTGCCGTGGAAAAATAGAAATGTACTGCAAATAGAGCGTGTTGTATCAGCCCTATGTTCGGTTACCCAAAAAACTCGCGCTCGACCGGTAAAAACGTGAAAATAAAGAGAAACTCGCAAGAAAAGTGTGAACACTTGATAAACATATCCCAAAGGCATCGAAATGAGCCTAAAAGCTGTGGACCCACCGGTGGGTCACATTGTCTCTAGATAGTATTGTGTATTCATAAACAATATGAGCCACGGTTAGGTCACACCCCGAAACAGCCAAAATTGAATGTGCAATGCTATTGGGATTCTATTTGAATACTTGAACTGTTTTTCAACTTGTTGTTCTTCATTAATTGGTTTTTTCTTATTCTATTGCGTGCTGAATCCTGCTTCGTCTTGAACGTATTAAACTAGTATTAAGCAACTATTTTTGTTGTACAAACAAAACAGATTTTCTGTTTGGTTATCTTACACTTTAGGTATAAAAAAGATTTTTGATGGCAACTTTCGACCAAATTCAGCGAAAATTTGCGTACGGGGATTTTCGAGGCTGGCGGTTTCAGTAAAAATACAAATTTTAAAGTAGCTGTAAATCCGCCACCTCTAGGGCGACTCAGTTCGGGATTGTATGTAGAATTCGAATCTATCTCTGTTGCACCAGCTACGTCAACTACGTCAAAGTTTGTAGTTTTTACTGAAGCCGCCACTCTCGAATAGCCCCGTAAAGAAATTTTCGTTGAATTTGCTTGAAAAAATTTTCTACAGAAATTTTTTGACCCCTAAAGTGTAAGACTACAATCAGTTTTAAACTATGTAAATAAAGGCGGATTGTTGCTTGAACGTGTACTCTTAGTTGGCTTGGCAGAAAATAGGATGCAGAAATTAGAGCAGTTATGTTTCTGTTCTGTGTAGAAAACTGTGATTTTGCTTTGCTGATATTGGCACTGATGACGAAGATAGGTTTAGCACAATCGATAGAGAGATTGTGTTCAGGAAACAATAGGTTTGTTCAAATTCTGCCTGCAGATGTTAAACGAAGATCTCGGTCAATAGGTAGTAGGTACTGGTTTTCATGTATGTTGAGGCAAAGCTCTCGTCAGTTAATCTGCACACCACTGAATTGAACCAAAGTTAGATAAACAGAAAATGAGTTTCCCTTCCGTGGCAGTTTAAGAGCTAAGACATTTGATTTTTGTATTGCTGCCTCTGTACAGCTAATTTCTAGGGAAATGGTGCTAAAGTTTGGTATGGGTAATACATTTCTGATTTCTCGAAAGCGGCTTTGCGTCGCTTAAGAAACCGAAAAGTCCCTCTAAGTTTGCTGAACCGTTAAGCATATTTTCAGTATCGGTGGGCCGATTAGTGATATTCGTTAACCCACTAGATGCTTACATTTACATACAATTTTATGCTGAAACCAGGAGAACACAAAGACAAATCTACTAAGCGAAGGAGCTACCCCCGTATGGGACCACGCACTCGTATATTCAAATTAATATTCAAATTATTTTAACTCCAGTTTTTCAGCTGCTGTTTCAGGAAATGTCCTGGGAGTTTTTCGAGAAGAACGTGCTTGTTCCATAAACCCTCCTTCTCCGATAGGGTTTCAACATTGCTGGATGATTGCCATTTTATCAGACGTCTTGGCTAATCAAGAAGCACGGGTTTTGAGCCAGATTACAGAGAGCTACTAAGCTGGGGCCCGTTGCATAAAACTTATTACTAATAAATTATTAGTGATTAGTTGATTAGTGTAGCAGTAAAAATGACAAAAACTAGTGATAGAATCAACAGATTTTGTTGTCTTAGGTATTCTTTGAAGGAAATGATTTGACTAATCTAAAATTTGCTAAGAATTTCAGAAATGTTTGCCTACTCAATGATTTTGATCAGAAATATCAACAAAATCGTGAATTTTTAGGATTTTTCTGATGGCTTACCCCAGACATTAATTGCATACGAATTTTGACTGCATAGTTTGTTAGAGCATTTCAGAAGCTATAAAATGACATAAGAATATCTCTGTTGCTCGTTCCTAACTTTAGTTATTATCAGTAAAACTGCTGCACTAATCAACTAATCACTAATAATTTATTAGTAATAAGTTTTATGCAACGGGCCCCAGAGCTCCTGGCTTAAACGAAAAAACCAGACTTATTTAATTACATGAGTGACTATCACAAGTAATGCAACAAAGAATTATACATAAAAATCGCAAAAACACACAAGTTTCAAGCATCTTACAAACAAGTGCAAAAATAAGTGCTATTCCCAGTTATCGAATAAGTTACAGGCACAGTGAAATGTTTCGATTTCTAAAAACTAGATTCGAAAATTGTCACGCAAAAGCATATCGAGGTTGTCTGGGTGGCAGAGAACACCTGTAAATAGGAAGGACCAAAGTGTAGTCAAGGTTATCCGGGTGAGAAAGCAGAGCTGCGCCAATCAGAAATTTTACTATTTGAGATATCAGTACTCAAAAACATGTCCATACCAATTTTAACTCAACTGCTCAAAGGACTACCAAATTCAATCAACAGAAAGGGATGGGCCACTGCAAGAGTAAATCGGTATATAAAGAGTATAATATAGAGTTTAGTAGTTAGTAAAAACAAAAACCTAGTCAATGGCAATCAGACACAACATACAGTTAATAAAACACATTTTACAACAACTTTTTACAGCTCAAACCATTGAAAAAAATCGTATTTCCAGAAAAAATTCATCAACATTGAGCTCTATTGAACAGTTTTCCTTTCAAAAACAACCAGTAACAAAACATCACAACTTTAAAATAGAGTAGAATGACAAAAATCACCTAGACAGACAGTAGTATAAAATAGAGAAAAAGGAATGACAATAATAAAAGCAGCATAAACAGTTCTATGCATAGGACAAACACTGGACATAAAAAATTAGTTGTATATTCCATTAAAATTAGTTGTATAATTCTTGTCAGGTCCAGACAGTGGACAGTGTAGAGTATTACACAAAGACAGGACTAAGTTACCACACACCACTTTATAGTCTTGACAGACGTTGGACATCGTCATTGTCGCAGTTTTCTGAAAAAGAAACGTCGTTTCAACAAATCAATAAATCAATGTTCAATAAATTAAAATCAGCAAATATGTATACATGGAACAGATCAGAAAATTAGGCCATATCCTAAGTGATGGTAACAAAAAATTAAAATAAATCTAGTCAAAAATTGCTCAGAGCGTCAACTTCAATAGAGTCTCTCCAAGTCTATCATCAGCTCGGTCAAAGAAATTTCATAGCGGACAGTTATTTCTATTAGGCATCTATCTCTCACACATTAAAACAAACTAACAAAAAAGAAAATTAATGTGAAAAAATTTAAGCTAAAACTAACTGTATCAGCGAGGGTTCCTTAAAGGCGCCCACTTTGGGGGCAGCCTGGCGTCTGGCACGTCCCGCTGCCGAAGTACTCTCCCGATCTGGGTCACCGCCAGCCGCCGGTCCCGGCTCACCACTGAAATCACTCAGCCCCAGGGAAACCGAGGAACCGATCGAGTCTTTGCTGGTCAGCCGGCTGCTGGGCCGACTTCGCGAGGACGGAGGTCGGGGCTCGACTCCACAGCCGACAGAAACCGGCGGAGTCGGTTTGCTCCGACTCTTTTTCGGCACTTTGACCGGGGGAACGGACAGGAGTTGATCCTTGGGCTGCGGGGGATGGCCAGTGCTACGCTTCTTGCTGGCAGTCGCCGATTTTCGGGCAGCGGTCGGCACCGACGGTTTAGATCGACTTGATCTAGTTGCGCCTGCGTTCTTCTTCGATTTCGTTTTGGCCGGCTTTGGCGGATTCCAGCTGTCATCCGAATCGCCGTCGTCGGCTGAACCATTATCCAGATCAGGGGTCGGATTAGTGCCAGCCCGACTGGACGACTTTGAGGGGGCCCTGTCCTCATCTTCAACTTTAGTGGTTGTGACGGCGGCAGGGGCCGTATCATCAACTTTTTCTTTGTTAATTACAAAGGTACACCGACGACTTAGTCGACTGCTGGGACGACTGTCAGCATCCCCTGTAGACGATAGGGCTGAGGAAGGACGCGAGTCCGAGTTAGCTATGGATACGGGCCCCGGAGGCTGTAGGAGGTCAGCCGTGGGCGAGGGCTGAACAACAGTGTTGTTGGCGGCCAAACGTTTGGACAGGCTGGCCAGGGGGGTCGTTTCCATATCAGAACAGCTGCCAGGCGTATCCACGGCCAGTATAGACTTGGCCACGGCCGCTGTCAGGCGACCGCCCCTATTCAGATCACCGATGGTAGGGGTGCCCAAAGGCTTGTCAGAATCATCATCATCGTCGTCGTCGTCAATCTGCCCATGCGCACGCGCAGACACCGGCTTTCCGCTGCCGTCCAGCTTGAGACAGTTCAGTCGGCCGCGTCGGAAAACCAACCTACCTCCTTCACCACTTTTGGAGGTGGACTTTGCGGTGGCCGTGTCCGGGACGGCCTTTCCCGCACGCTGCAGCGCAGCAGGTTTGCCGCTGTTTCCGCTGACTGTAGCGGGTACTGTCAGCAGTGACATGCTAGGATTGCTCAGTACTATCGTGGAATTCAGATCGTTGTTGTTGTTGTTGTTGTTGGACGAAATCCTATCATCACCCTCGCCAACTGGGGTGTTTTCGGCCGTGGTAGGAAATAGGCTGGCTGTGTTCACTGAATCCTCACTGCTTAGGCTGCCAATGCGTTTCTGGAAACAAAAGTAGGTTACTGTATATACTCGTACGTAGATACGTATAACAATTTAAACATTTTTCACATTACATGAAATACAGAAAAAAGCAGTGGCGGATCTAAAATGCAGATTGCTGAAAGGAAAGTTTTTTCTGGAAATTGATAGCAGTAGAAGAAGAATTGTGCGAGCCTTTGAAATGAAGCTCCTTGAATGTTTTTCAAGGGCTGCCCCTAAACTAACGGGAATAGTTTTGGAAGATATGTCCTAAAAACTAAAAGACCGTTTTTGCAAAATATTGGGTTCCCCGTGCGCCTTGAAAAACGATGACACGGGGAGAGAAAGGCACAACTTCTGCGCTTCTGCGACAGCAGCAAATTTTAGACTAATGAAGGGGGCAGCTGCCCAAAGCATTGCTTAGCAATTTAAAACCAACACCGCAGCTTTCCATCCACTTTTGGGAAGTATGACTACTTCCCAAAAGGGTGTGGCAAATTGCACAATACTACTAGAGACCAATCAACACATTAGCATAGCATAGACGACCTGCTCTACAAACCTGTTCTCTGTAGTGTTCCTGATATCCGGGACAATATTTGTCCGGAGTCACGCCCTTCACATAGGCCATAACGGCAACCTCCGGGGGCATCGGGCGGATGGGCGGCGAGTCCCCGACGCGCCTCGGTTCACCCTCTGTCATCGGACCTCCGCCAAGTCCAGCCAGCTTCCTTCGTTTATGACTAATAGCAGGCTGCTCTACCGAGGCAGTCGGCCCGGCCCGACCCGTCACCAGTTCCGGCAGAAAAGCCCCCGAACTGAATCTGCTGCGCGCGGCGAGAGGGACGGCGGCAGGAGGTTTTTCAGAGGCACCAGCAGCCGGCAGATAATTTTCCTTCTGCAGTTGTCGTTTAGGATCGGCCTCAGCCGAGGTCGAGCTACAAGCAACAACGGACGGCGGAGTTAGGATCAGGCCGGACTGAGATTTGGACAGGGATGATCGGGAGGTGGACCGCATCAGTGAGGAAGGGGGGCCTGGCTGGGGTTTGACGATGGGAGAGGCGCCAGCCGTGGCAGTGGCGTAGCCCACCGACAGGCGTCGACCAGCGACCGGGGGTACGACGGACAGGCGTGGAGGACGCTGGAGTGGAGGACTGGCGGCAGAAAAGGAAGACTCAGGATTTGCGGCGGGGGGATGGATCACAGTTCTTGAGGCGGTGGTCGACTGTGGCTGTTGCGGTTGATCTGAGGACGGCAGATGCGGTTCTGATCCTTCCTGTTCGTCCAGACAGTTTGGCGCCGCCAGCTAAACACGCAACAGGAAAAAGAGTCAGAGTTAGAACACGACGTCGTGACAGTTCAAAACGTTTAGCTTTACCTAGTTGTCATAAATTCCACTAGCGTAGCCAGAAAAAAATTTCGGAGGGGGGCAAGCCAAAAAAGCTCTGAAATTTCTACCCCAACTGAACCGTTGGTGGACAAGTTCAAGCAAAATCTAGTGCTCATTGAGATATTTTCGTTCAAAAGTAGCGCCGCAGGCGAAATTTTTTCGGAATATTTATGCAAGCTGCTGCTACTCATTAAAAATTTTTCTTTTTGTCTCCGATTTCGGGGGGCATGCCCCCCTCGCCCCCCCCCATGGCTACGCGCCTGTAAATTGCACCTCCTACCGAATCAGAACTTAGACAGGGGGGGGGTCGAAAGTTTTTTATCATCACCGATTTAAATCTCACTTGCACTACAGGGCACACTCAATCCCATGGGTCCGCAAAACAACAAAATTGAATTGCACTTATCGCGAGAACACCTAACATGACAACGTGTTAAACATAGGAAAACAAAATACAGTACGAGCATAAGATATGTTAACATTTAAAGAGATTCTTAATGAAACGAATTTCTTAAGACTTTTATATGGTATGTTTTCTGGTGCAAAACGTTTGCAGACGCCATAGACGTTAAACGGCACTATGAATGAATAGTACCTGAGAGGGCGGACAGGAGAAGGGCGCCAGAGAGCTGGCCCTTCGAGAGCCCATGGAAGAATGGTGTCGCCGACTGTTCCCGCTGCGGGATCGATTGCGAACCGTGATGCGAGACTGATCCGAGTCCAGCGGAAGACTGCCACGGGCCGCCGCCGCCCCCACCACGGTGCCAGTCAGATCCTCCACAGACCCGGTCTCGTAGGAGGACTCTCCGGCTTCGTCCACTGAAAATAATTATATGTACGTAAGTATGAAAAAAGGACTAAGGTTAGATGATCGATGACCCAAAATTTAACAGCTCCCGTGCCAGGCCAATCATCTAACTTTAGAAGATGAAAAAGACGCCACGAAGAACATATGTACTATAGATCTGAATAGCAATAGAAACATCAGAAAAGAGTGACCCTCCCATTACTTCAAAGTGTATACATAGTGCAGTTTGTTCCTGATCTATCATAACAATTATAAAGATTAAAAAATCAAGTTGGCACTAACCGCCACCCGACGCTCACGCGATTAATCTATATACCAAAAAATTTACGAACTACTTTCGCTCTCTGAAGTTTAGTGGGGAACTCCGCCAATTTTCTAAACTGCGGGAGAGATGTTCAGTTCGAAAATTTAGAAACATGTTCACGAAACCAAATTCGAACTGCGAACAGTTTGGAATCTCACAGTGGTTTAGACATTCTCAAAGAGGGGGGCATTTAAAAATGAGAGAAAACCCGGAAAAATATGAAATTCCAAATTCTTTTTTCTTACAGACTCCTAGCCGACCGTCCTTGGGACTAAGTTCCACTGGAGACTGTTCTGTGGGACTTTCCAACGCAGGCATCCGGGCTCGCAGTGATCGTCTCACATTATTCTCATCTCCAGAACGTGTAATGGCTGTACTTTGTCTAAAATAAAAATAGAAAACAAGAAAAAGAAAAGTAAAGTAAAACAAAAGAGGAACTTCCGTGCCTGAAACATTCTAACAACCCGTCCAAAGTCAAAGCACAGATCGAATTGATACTCACTGAAACAGTTAGACAGTCAAGATCTTGTTTTTAAAGCCGCAAAGAAATTATAGGTAATTTTCAGATCTTTCTCAACAACCAAGCTTCCAAGAACTAAATATCCGTTATTTTTATATCTAGCGGGACAGAACTAAATCTTTAATCATACTCGATCAATAATTAAATCTGTAACCATACTAACGTTAACATGATATTATAAAGTACATCGTTAATCGAACTATCCACACCCTAATAACAAAAACCAACCTATCATTCTCAAAGCCAGCAGCCTCAGATTTTCGCCTGACCCCTGCCAGGTCCGCAGAATCGTTTGGTTGGGGTTGACTGCCTGGCATGCCTGAAACTGCAACAGCACCAGAGGCTGTCCCTTGAGCAATACTCTCTGAAGAAATGCCCACATCAGAAGAGGAGGAAGCACAAAAGACTCTCAATTCCTCCAGATCAGCCGCTACAGATAGCATCTTTGCCCCCATGGAACGAATTTTGGCATTCACAGGCTCCTTGAACCGCTGAAAATAACCAGGATCTAAGGTGGACAAGATAAAGCAGTAAAAGGATGATAGAAACACAGTACAGCACAAAAACATACGGTAAGAGCGACCTGCCATCGCACCAAAGTGAGACCTACTCTAAACGCGCTGTCCTCCAGTCCAGTCCCAATCCTTCCTCAGAAATCTGCAACAGCAGCCTTCCACCCAAAAAATCCTCACGCTGCCTAACTAAAAACAAGGTTTTTAATCCATACATTTAGGGAACGAGAAATTTCAGCTTCCAAGGGTCCTGACTGGGCCGCCAGTCGACTTCTCAGCTCCTGATTCTCATCCTGAAGATCCAGGTTTAGCTCAGTCAATCGATTGATCTCCAGACGAGCGTCCGCCAACGCTTTCGCCAGGGTGAAATTATTGTTCCGGAGACTGGACGTGTCCAAAGCTGAAATATGCACAGAAAAACGGGTACAACAGAATATTATATACTTGTGGGGGGTGTGTCGAGTATCAACTACGACTGGAAATCATACAAAGTTACAACAACGACAATCAAATAGCAATATATACATTGAACGAAATAATAAATTAAACAAATGTCATTTCTATAAACAACTCAGATCAGTAGTTCATCATCATCGCTATGGGCAGTATATAACTACACTGGCTACAGCACTCGGAAATTATATTAAAGCAAGTCTTCTTTCCGACAAATGGAAACTAAGCAATGGAGCCAAACTTTGCGCTCTGAAAAATTTAATTAACTACAAAGCCTACAACTAAGTACAGCAATCTTCAATTACTACCCTATAACTCCTAACTATCGATCGGGAAATTCCCAAACTTTTCAACCTACACTAACAAGAAAGAATGTAGATATCAGTTACAAGCAGGAAAAATTATTTCCCGAAAACAAATTAATATATGAGTGATGACTGGAATATGTAAAATACCGGTTCTCACAGAGAGACAGGTTTTAAAATGCTAATATGAGGTGGAGTCCAGCAGATTCAATTTTAGGACGCAACCCAACCCACTGCTATTTACGACCACAGCTTCATACATTATTGAGTTTAGCACACCGGCTGTCTTTGACACACATCAAGCATGATTCTAATGTATTATCGATGTGTACCGCTATTAACCTAATTTAGCATTCCGTACGTATATATGTATAGATATGTACCTTTTTTGACACTTTTCGCAGCCCGTATCACAGAGGCCCGGGTAGCCGGAGAGGTTCGTTTCTTTCCGGCCCCGCGCAGCCGCTTCGGCCGCTTACTGGATCCTCCGCCTCCGCCAGAATTCGATTCATCCGCCTGTTCACCTTCTTCATCATCCGAACCTTCCTCCGTACTCTCATCATTCGCATTATTTTTGCTGTTCTAAACAAACAAACAAGGATACAAATATTTAATCAAGTAAGAAAAATGCTCCTTGCAGTCACATGTAGAATATAATAAGATGAGCTAAGCAGATGGTCAAAATCAATACGTATATATATCTAAATAAGTTAAGGACAAGATAAAGTATCTAATATGAGCCGGCATAAAAATAGACACATACTAGAGGGAAAAATGCCCTAAACTGGCATGCAATGGCTAGAATAGGGAAAGAAGGAAGGGCGGAAAAATGCCAATATAATTGACAGTCGGCGCAGAAAATTATAGAAACTAGATTCAGCGCCGAATAGGGAAAGCAGTCGGCGCTGAAAATTATAGAAACTAGATTCAGCGCCGAATAGGGAATGCAGTCCGGTAGCGTGGAACAGGCAATTCCTCCGTCCATCCTATTCGCGTGAACTGCTCTGC
The DNA here is from genome assembly GCA_030248195.1 of Trissonchulus latispiculum. Taxonomy (NCBI): domain Eukaryota; kingdom Metazoa; phylum Nematoda; class Enoplea; order Enoplida; family Ironidae; genus Trissonchulus; species Trissonchulus latispiculum. The sequence continues at coordinate 29,209 of JASAND010021140.1, read as the reverse complement.
TCTACCCGAGAACGTGGTATATACTGCGTTTGAAATGAGGCAGGCTACAGCCATATCGTTTGTGTAAGCAAAGCCTGCTTTTGAAGAGTAGAAACTTCTTGGTTGATTGTGGATAATGAACTAACGCAATTAACAGTAGGTGTCATTATGTGATTGAAACGTGCTGTAGCTAGTTAGCATTGTTCTTTAACATAAAGTTAAAGCCGGAGCTGGTGTCTTCTGCATAAAGTACATAAACTGCATTGCCTAATAGTAATAATACTAGTTCCAACTGAAAATACTCTGTTACCCATTCGGAGTTTTAATAATCTCGCACTTAATTATTGTCTAAAACAAATTATATAAAAGTGTCATTGATCGTTAAAAATGTTGTGTTGGAAAAACAGTCGCGAGGCTCGCTCAAGTAAGTCTAAAAGTACCTAGACAACCCAGGGACAGTCTCTATGTTACTGTTTAAGATAAAATTGCATATACGAGAAAGCAGCCGCTCATATCAACATCTTGCAATAATCCACGCGAGTAGGTATAAAACCCAGTTACAGTTAATGAGATTACCTTATCGAAGCTAACATTGTTTGCAAAATGAACCGTTGAGCTGGACATATCACAATTCACGCGAATAGGATGGACGGAGGAATTGCCTGTTCCACGCTACCGGACTGCATTCCCTATTCGGCGCTGAATCTAGTTTCTATCATTTTCAGCGCCGACTGCTTTCCCTATTCGGCGCTGAATCTAGTTTCTATAACTTTCTGCGCCGACTGTCAATTATATTGGCATTTTTCCGCCCTTCCTTCTTTCCCTATTCTAGCCATTGCATGCCCGTTTAGGGCATTTTTCCCTCTAGTTTCTTGCATTTTTCCGCTTTAGCGTTTTTCTTCGAGGGCAACAAAATGAATGAACTGCCATAAAAAAGATTTGAAAAAACCAGACAGGACGTACGTATATATCTATTGTAAGCAAGTTTAGGGCATTTTTCCCACTTGTAGGGAGCACTCTTTATATTGATGTGTGTGTAAGGGTTTATCTGAAAAGAGAGCATCGGGGACATCGCGGTGCGTACGGAAAATTTCTAAAAACGCAATTGTTTCTGCATCAGAAAACGTGCACAGAGGGGCTATCGGAAAAGAGGATGACGGGGGGACGAACTCCCACCCGGGGGGGGGGTCGTCGCGGTGCGTGGGGTACGGATAATTTGAAAAACGCAATTGTTTCTGCATCAGAAAACGCTTATATACAGAGGGGCTATCGGAAAAGAGGATGAAGGGGGCCGAACTCCCACCGGGGGGGGGGGCGGGGGGCGTCGCGGTGTGTGGGGTACGTAAAATTTGAAAAAACGCAATTGATCCTGCATCAGAAAACGTTTACTGAGGTGTTATCGGAAAACAGGATGACGGGGAGCCGAACTCCCAGCGGGGGGGGGGGTCGTCGCGGTGCGTGGGGTACGGAAAATGTGAAAAAACGCAATTGTTTCTGCATCAGAAAACGTTTACAGAGGGGCTATGGGAAAAGAGGAATAGGTCAGGGCGCCACAGGCCGGCGGGTCCACTTTGGAGGGGTCCTCCAATGACAAAAAATGTTCGTCTCACCAAGGCCTTTCATTTGATACCAAACTTGGCCACTTTTGGAAAAATCGATTTTTGGCCATTTTGGACCGGTCCGGACCCTGGTCAGGGCGCCACAGGCCGGTGGGTCCACTTTGGATGGGTCCTCCAATGACAAAAAATGTTCGCCTCACCAAGGGCTTTCATTTGATACCAAACATGGCCACTTTTGGAAAAATCGATTTTTGGCCATTTTGGGCCCGGTCCGGACCCTGGTCAGGGCGCCACAGGCCGGTGGGTCCACTTTGGATGGGTCCTCCAATGACAAAAAATGTTCGCCTCACCAAGGGCTTTCATTTGATACCAAACTTGGCCAACAACAACAACAACAACAAAGACATTTATTTGGCCAAGTCATATACGCAATAAACACGATAAAAAAAAACCAAATTACAGTGGCCAAAATGGCTACACACAATATGCTGCATGCACCAATGATAATGCCAATTCTACGCACTGACGACAACAACACAGTTAACAATAACACACATAAAGATCAACAATATATACATAGCTTGTGCGATGCCGTTATGTCTTAGTCTTACACAACATTAATCAAAATCATATCGCAGATATCTACTAAAATCCATTTTGTTTAGCAATTTTTTGAACATGGAGATATTTGGGGCAGAAACAATGTCGATATCTAATTTATTCCAAACCGGAATTACTCTATTTGCAAAGGAATATTTTCTACAATCTAATCGAGACTTAGAACTTTGCAATTTTAGTACATGTCCTCTGGTACCCGAAGCTCTGGCATAAGTAAAGAAATCTGCAGAGTTGACATCGTCCACCTGATAGACTATTTTATACGTTTGACACAGATCAGTCTTCAGCCTTCGGCACTCTAATGACTCAAGTCCAGCTGCTTTTAACCTTTCCCGGTAAGAAAGATCACTAATCTCGGGTATTCGCTTGGTGAATCTTCGCTGTACTTTCTCTAGCTTGCTTATGTCTTTCTTCAAATGAGGTGACCAAACGCAAGAGTTGTATTCTAAGATGGGCCTCACATAACTTATAAACATTGCAACTAAAAATCTGAGATCACGGCAGCAGAAAGACTTAAAAATCAGAGCTGTTTTTGATAAGCTTTCGCACATATTTTATCACAGTGAGTGGAGAATTTCAGGTCGCTCGTTATATAAACCCCTAAGTCTTTCACTACATCAACCCTAGGAACAGAACACTCATTTATCAGCAAGTCATCCACAAAGTACGGAGTACCAATTTCGAGAAGTAAGTTTTTATGGGAGGCTATGGTAAGTTGATTTTCAGATGCCCAGTTAAAAACGTTACTACAGTCACTCCTAAAAGACTCAAATTCGGTTATAGATGCACTTGAAAAGTACAGTTTTGTGTCGTCAGCGAAAATTTTTACCTGCGAACTAGTGGGAACATCAGGAAGATCATTTATATATACCAGAAAAAGGAGAGGCCCGAGAACACTGCCTTGTGGAACTCCACTCACAACGTTTACACAATCTGACATAACACCATTTACTCTAACATACTGAGATCTTCCACTTAAAAATGCGTGCAACCACATCAACGCCGCCCCCCTTATGCCATAAGCATCAAGTTTACTGATTAGTTTACTATGCGGAACAGAGTCGAAGGCCTTACTTATGTCCAAATATAGAACTTTGAGCCCCCTCCCCTTGTCCCGCATTTCAGTCCATGAATTAACACATTCAAGTAACTGGGTTTGGGTAGAACGGTGGGACATGAAACCATGTTGCTCCTTCGTAATGAGTTTATTTTTGAGGAGGTGATCAAGTATAAACCGTTTTAACACTTTTTCCATAATTTTTGAACATATACAGGTCAAAGATACAGGCCTGTAGTTTTCAGGCCCCGATCGCGCACCTTTTCCTTTATAGATGGGGATTACGTGAGCAACCAACCACTCCTGTGGTAGAATTCCTTCATCAAAAGACTGTTGAAAAATCACCTGCAGAGGTCGAGCCAGTTGCTGTTTACAAGCTTTCAAAAATTTTGCCGGAATATTGTCCGGTCCCGCAGCAGAAGCAGGTTTTAGAGACCCAATTGCTTCCTCTATAGCCTTTGCTGTAAAAAGACTTTTTGGCCACTTTTGGAAAAATCGATTTTTGGCCATTTTGGGCCCGGTCCCCGGTCCGGACCCCTGGCCAGGGCGCCACAGGGGTCCGGGCGAAACCTACTATAGTCTATGCTGTAGTGCCCCCGCACCCCACCCCAAATCCCAAATAATAAAGACCTGCTCACTGTGGATCTTTCTGTATAAGAGGCTAAAGTTGGAGTTGCGACACGGTTGGGCCCAGCACCATCAGGGTGCCCCCCAGCCACATGGATAGGTCCTACAGCGAAACTAATGGGCCTTTTAGATTCACCATATAGGGGTTCCTATTCGAATACAAAACCTCAGCCCAGCAGCTCTTATGTGTAGGGCTCCACAGTCCATAGGTCCAGAGACCCCCCCCCCCTTTTACACACTAACTTTCGACCCCTGGCCAGCAAGCCACAGGAGCCAGATTCGAAATTCATATGCTTTGGCCCCATTAGGCCCATGGGGTAATACTCCAGAAATGGGGAAAAAGTTGTTCAAAAAAACCCCATATGGTATAGGAAATCCAAGAGCTCCGACCTCTAGGGTGGGGGCGAAAAAAAGTGAAAGTCGTGCACTGAAAAATTCAATCTGCCATATCTCAAAAACGGCTCGGCCGATTTTGCTCAAATTTGCACAGCATGTACCCCTCGTGAAGGGGTTTCTACTGGTACAATATGAAGGCTCTACCTCAACTCCTCCGCCGGCACCAGGGAAAACTATGTTCCAAGAGGCCGCAATACGCCTTTTTTCCCTATTCTAGGTAGTGCGCTGACGCGCACTACCTGATAAAGAGCAAGATGTAACTGCTAACATGAGCCACTATGTTTCTCATAGATTCACATTGACGCGCGGATATATAGTTTGTCGACTGAATGTATATACATTTCAAATGGCAAATTTTATCGACAAATTTGACCAGCTTTGACAAACCAGCTGTCCTCAACTTGCAAAAAACTATCGACAGTTTTAGTTGTACAAAATTGGGCACTGCCTTTCAATTATAAAATCCGCTCTGAAAACCCTGCTGTAAGGGGAGTATATACAAAATAGAGGTAACAGAAAGTTGCAGGCGCCGCTGCAGTTGCATAAAAATAGGACATTTAAAGGAAGTAAATCGAATAAACTCGTATTGGAATGGGTATCGTAATTTGGTTACGTATCCAAACTGCAATAGTAACCTTCACGAAATTGAGTGTTTTACTTATGATGGGTGGAAAAATCGTACAAAACTGTACAGGGGTCATCCATTTCAGGTGTAGTCTTTTGCAGATCCACTTTTAAGAAACTGTTTGGAATGCTCACATTGCATAATAACACACAAATGTTGTTTATGGGCCCTAATTTTCTTGTTATCCCCATGATTTGCCCCCTGGGCATATTTGCCATCATTCAGGTGCAGGTCATACGGCGTTTTTCGGCAGCGGAAGGTCTGTTGAGGGATATAAATGATGAACAGTTCAAATGAGTAAACAATTAGTTGTTATTTTTGCTTAAATCAAAAAATCGAAACTTCGGGGAAAAAAGCACACCGTTGTTTCCCCCTCTAGCGGAAAAAGTGTGGGGGAAAAGATGGTCACTATTTCTCAACCGTGTGACCTGGCGAAAATCCGACTCGCCCACGTTATAGAGCACATCCACAGACAAACCCTTTCTTGCACAAAAGAACTCCTGTAACTACAAGTAAGTTGACATAATCTTAGAAAATTTGAAAAATCCTTAGGTTTTTGGGTTAATTTTGGGTGTCAACTTCGGATCAATGCCACACAAAGGCTCAATCGACAGGAACGATTAATTGTATTATGATCTTAAAGTACAAGACTCGAACTTTCATTTGCACTAGATTTTGTATCTCTATCATGTGCCAGTCGAGCAGGGTGAGCAGTTGTTTTTCCCCCACTTTGCCGGTAATGTTTTCCCCCCCTCTGACTATACTGTTGTATAATGCTGCTACTCGGAAGTGCTCAAAAATCGAAGAGTTTTAGTACCAAAATAAACGATTCTGGAGCAAAGCTTTCCGGCGACGCCTGAAAATGTTTGATAATTTTGTCCAAAAATCCTTAAAATTTGACATTTTTTGGACACCTTATAGTGACTAGGGGGGAACTCAACAAAGTGGGGGGTAATCAAAAAAATTGGGGCGGCACCCAAGGCCGCACCCTTTTGGGATAACAAAATGGAAAATTTTTGGTATTTTTATGGCAAAAACAGCTATTTTTAAAAAATTTTCGCGGCGTCGGCGCGATAATTTACTTTTTGCAAGAAATTAACGTCCAATGTACTGTTTTTGGGCAAAAATGCAAAAAATTTTTCAACTTCTGGGGGGCGCCGCCCCCAGACCCCCCTTTGCATCCCTTTTGAAAATCCTGGGTGCGGGCCTGGCGGCACCCACTAAAGAAAACCCAGCAAGGTACAATACAGTCGTGAAGTCAGTTTTCGCAGCGAAAATATTGCATTACACTTTTACTTCTGCCCCCATGCGAAATTTCGAAAAGTGCGTTAAGCCGAAACTTATAACCCACTTGGCTCAAAATAGAATAATTTCCTCACACCAGCATGGAGGTTTGTCCCGCCGATCTACCACTACACAACTTCTTGAATGTCTTAATAACTGGACACATGTTGTAGATAGCCACAAGAGTATAGTAGTAATTTACTTGGACATTAAAAAAGCTTTTGATAGTATACCACATAAAAAATTGTTGCAAAAACTGAGTTATGTTGGTATTACAGGCAATGTTTTAAGATGGTTCGAGGCCTTCCTAAGTAATCGAAAACAAAGAGTGAAAATTGGAGATCACCTTTCTGATTGGGCTCACGTGAAAAGTGGGGTTCCCCAAGGGTCAGTCCTTGGACCTGTTCTATTCCTGATATATATAAATGACTTAACTAAAATTTTGCTAAATTCAAAAGTAAAAATATTTGTTGATGATGCCAAACTATTAGTCACAATCAATGATTTAACCGACGTTCAGAGAATCCAAGATGATCTTGATATGATACAAGCTTGGGCTACCGAGTGTCAGTTACAGTTTTCTGTTCCTAAATGTAATATACTTACTCTCGGCAGGCCAGGTTTTCAATTTGATTTAACGATGTCTAATACAACATTACCTCATATTCAGTCGGTTAAAGATTTGGGTGTGTGGATTACTGATGATTTAAAATTTCACCTACATGTCACAAATATAACATCTAAAGCCCGTCAAATCCTTGGTCAAATTTTGAGATCTTTTGAAAGTAGGACTTCGAATGTCTTAATTAACTTATATGTTAGTTTTATTAGGCCACACCTAGAGTATGCTTCACCTGCTTGGTGTCCACATCAAGTAGGATTAATTGATCAAATTGAGCGAGTCCAAAAGTTGTTCACAAGACAAATCATGGCAATTCGCCATTTATCCTACAGGCAACGACTAAATGTTCTAGGTTTACAACCGCTAGAAATCAGAAGAATCATAGCTGACCTCAAACTAACATATCAAATAATTAACAGTAAAATAGACTTAGAATTCTCTGAGTTTTTCCAATATGCCCCAGTTACAAATCTCCGTAATAATAGAAGCGTTAGACTACTACAACCAGTTGCTAGATCTAGCCAACGTGCTGCCTTCTTCGCAATTAGAATTGTAAAAATATGGAATTCCCTCCCTGAGTCAACGGTGACAGCTGGTACTTTGGATAGTTTTAGTAAAAAACTTGAAAATTTTAATTTTATACCCTTTTGTAAATCAAATTATATTAGAGGACCCAATTAGATCATAATTAGTAATAGGAGGGGTGTCTCAATGCCTTTCTTTGAAAGGTTCACACCCTCCAGCACCTTCACAGTTCCGCGCTTTAATGATGCACATTATTTCCCCTTCTGTCTCTTTTTATTGTCTTAGATTCTCGCTGAAGCTGATAAGAATGTTGATACTACGACTGGAAGCGAAACCCTAAATTCTACTGCTCCGAAAGACTTATAATAACTAATAAATTTATTATTCACTACTTTGTACGTGTGTAACTGTGTCGTGCGAATAAATTTACTTTACTTTTACTTTACTTTAGACCGTAAAGTTACAATCAATACACGCTACTTACAAAGATACTATACTTAGGCATTGATTATCTGCAAATCTTGTAAACGGCTCCAATTACAGAATCAATCGGTGACTGTATCTGCTTCAAAAACGCTCTTATTATACTGTATATTCATACAAAATATATATTCTGAAATATTATAAAGTAAGTTAAAAATGCTCATTAGAAAAGTGCCATGAGCTATGATGGATAGAAGCTAAAACCAACTAAAAATTTCCTGCTCTCGATAACCAAGCTAATACATGTTTCTGGATTTATATACATTGACAAAAAGTTTGGTTTGGAAAACCACCTGGGGGGTACCCCCCCCCAATTACACCTATGCCCCTACACCTACCACGTAGTGGCGGCGCCAGCCATAGTTTCCCTGGAAATTTTGGTTGGGAGGGCAAACTTCGAAAATTTGGTGGTCAACCCCCGAAATGTGATGGGGAGTACCCCCTGAACCCCCCCCCGAAATTCGGACCTCAGGAAATTCAAAAAATGGCCTAAAAACGCAAAATTTTCGGTATTTTAACGCTTTTTTGTCAAAACAAGGCTTGTTTTTATTGTTTTTGGCGTTTTTACACCGTTTTTTTTGCACCAAATTTTCAAAAAATGACCATATTTTAGCAAACATTAGCTAACTTTTTGGCCCCAAAAAGTGCTGGGGGGGTTCGGGGGGGCGGTAACCAAAAGTGGGGGGAGGGATAGTCATAAAATCTGGGGGGGGTAAAGTTGGTCGAAAATTTTGGGGGGTAGCCCCCCAACCCCCCCCCAAGGGAAACTATGGCGCCAGCGGGTGGCCCGGGGGCCCCGGGCCCCCCCTTTGCGATTTGGGCCCCTACCTTTGGGCTTTGGGGTGTCCGGCATAGGTGTATATACCATATGTTTGGGTTGGGGTGGAGTAAAATCTGAATCTGGGCTGTGAAATCTGGGCTTGGGGGTCTCAAAAATTGGAAATTTTCAAAAACTGTACCCACACTGTACCCAAATTTTTTTAGCTAAAAATGGCCCTTTTTTGACATAAAATCGACTATTTTCGACATAATTCGCGACTACCCCCCCGTTGGGGGGAAGTCCCCCCCCCCAAAAAGTTTGGAGGAGGGTTGAAAAAAGGCTTGGGGCGGCTATCCCAACCCCTCCCACCTTACACCTATGGGCACTTATAAAGATGGGGGGGCAGTGGCGCACATAGGAAATTTTTTCGGGGGGGCGGACCTCGAAAAAATTTGGGGGGTCTGGGGGCAAAATTTTTGAAAACAAGTCAAAATTCACAAAAAAGCAAATTCAAAAAATTTTTTGTTTTTCAAAAAAAGTATATAAGGATTTTGAAGAGGGGGGGGTCGAGTAATCAAAAAATTTCTTTGCTTTCGCCCATCGAAATTGCCGTTCACCACGCGGGGGGTCTGGGGGGCAGAGCCCCCCAGAAGTTGAGAAAATTTTAAAGTTATGAAAAAATCCGCAATGGAAACCTTTTAAAAAATTTTTTACATAAAAGTTGAGAGTATTTTGAAATTATGAGCAATCTATGTATAATGGCAACATTTATTAAAAGATTTAAAATATATTGTATATGTATGCAAAATGAAATGCGTTTGGAACGCAACAAATTTAAAGAAATTATGCCATTAAAGCGCCAAAGTCGAAAAATTGAACGAAATTGAGCTAGAAAAGCGCCGCAGGCGAGAAAATGTGAACGAAATTGAGCCAAAAGCAAAAATATTATATTAAAAAGTTGCTATTGCAAGGTTTAAAACGCCGAAATAAGGGTAAATTAAGCAAAAATAAAGTTGATTTCGCGCCGAAGGCGCGAAAATTTTTGAAATTTTATGTCCGCGCTGCGCGCGGACAATAAAATTTTTCTTTTACATCTGGTTTCGGGGGGGGGTCGGCCGCCCCCCCCCCCCCCAACCCCTTAAGTGCGCCCCTCCGGGGGGGGGGGGGGGGAGACAAAAATTTTGCCTTGGTCCCCCCCTTATATATGTTTCGAAAAAACTTTTTTGTCTCCTATTTGGATGAGAAGGTGCCCATTAGGGTAAATCGAGGTCGCTGATTTCAAAAATCGAATCGAGAGACCGATCCGATCAATTGATCGATCAGTAGAATCGAGTGATCAAAATCGATCAAAAAATTTTTTGTCTCCGATTTTCGCGAAAAGTCGCCTATAGGGTAATTCGGGGGCACTGATTCCGAATCTGCAGTCGAAATTTCATGAAAGTCGATCCCGCGCTCGCAAATATCGATTTTCATCGATTTTTTTCAAAAATCGTGTATAAGTCGAATTTGGCAGCTCTGATCGAAATTTCGATATATATTTACTTTACTTTATATTTACTTTAAAAATACCAGTTGCGGGGGGGGGCGGGGCCCCCCAAAAATGTTTGGGGGTGGTTTGAAAAAATGGCGGGGGGTTACCTTACCCACCCCCCCCCCCCCCCAACCTCCCCCCAATTACACGTAGTTGCTGCCCTCAAAGAACATCTCTGCACTTTAGGCTACACTCTAGCTAACAGATCCACAGTTGACACAGTTCATTTCAAATCGCTTCAAACAATACAAGCCGCGGCGAAGATGCAGCCAGAATGGAGAATATGGACAAACAAAGAGCATGCAGATTAGCAACAGATATATTGCAGTTGACAGGACATTCCAAGTAACACCCTGACGGTCATATTTAATAGGTAATAATGTTAGTTTACATTACAATATTAATTATAATTCTGAAAAATCACACTAACAATAATATATCGTTAACGCCAGAACCAGGAACCGTGATTTTCGGATCTTTTCGCAGATTTTTAGATAGTAAGCAAGAAGATCTTTCTGGTTCACCGGAAGATATTTCTCGTTTCCAAGCACTGTTCCCGCTATGGCCAGTAGAAAAAAATGGAAGAAGAAAATAATTGTATAGTTTCATAAATCGAACACACTAATATTTATGTTACGTGCCTTTTACTGTACGTATACGTTTATTTGTTACTGTTTGATATTTGCGAAGATTTTGTTTTTGAGTGCTCCGTCGAATCCGCTTTGCCACAGTGGGGCGACTTGGTGCAGAAGACAGATCCCCTTCCATATGCCGACGAAATGGATTCAACACCGAGGTCTTCCGGAAGAAGCATACGGCTACCTTTCCCTTGAATCGTGCCGGGTTTTTTACAAGAGGGCCTAGTAAACCGGCCTACTGGGCCCTTCTTCTGCTGTGCACGGGTGATATTGAGCCCAATCCGGACCCTATTCCCTCCAGACCCCGCTGGCCCTGCTCTGTCTGTGGCCGAGGCGTCGGCTACTCGGACTATTCACTGAAGTGCACCTGCTGTGGTCTGTGGATGAATGCTCGGGACTGTGCTAAAACCCGGCTGACTGACCTAAACCGCAAGTCCTTGCCTGAACTCAACAGCTACCGCTGCGCTCCCTGTGGCCTTCCAGCTCAGGGGCCATTGCCAGCCCAGCTACCAGGTGGACCCCACCCCAACCAAATCCTCTTCCACCCATACCTCCACCTGCAAACGCCACCAGCGCCTTCCAAACCCTGCCAGCCCCTGCGACGGTCAGGCAGGACCTAACCTGGAAGTTGACTGACGGTCGCGCTATACCCTCAAACGAAGAAACAACCTGAGGATTTTCCAGTGGAATGTGGGGGCAGTCAGCCGGAAACGAACTGTGCTGGAGAAACTTATAAGGGACTGTAAGGTTGACCTGGTGCTTGTCCAGGAAACCTGGCTGAAGCCTGGTGAAAAATCTCAATCCCAGGTTTCGACGCAATCAATGCCTACAGGCGAATGAGAAGGCAAGCGGGAAATGCCATTCGCGACGGCGTGGCAACCCTAATCAGGCATGGCATCGGTCACGCTGTGGACGACAGAACGCACCTAGCCCCACATGATCTCTGCTCGGATGTAACGACTGTTCACCTGCAGCTGAAATCAGGCTGGGTCACATTAGTCAACCTCTACGTCCCGCCAATTCTCAAGGACGGCCAAGACCAACGTGTCCAACATTTCGATCCAAACTTCCTGCCCACCACGAATAGGACAATTATCTGTGGTTATCTAAATGCTCATAGCCCTATCTGGGACCCCTGGCAGCCCCAAAATGCTGTTGGGGACTCACTAGCCAACTGGATGTCCACCAGCCCTCTGCTGTTGGGAAACGATGTCACCCCAACAAGCATCACTTCCCAGACTGGAGGAAAGTCGAGCCCTGATACCACCCTACTCCACCCATGGTGGGAAAGGAAGTACTCTTAGCATACCGTTGACGCTCCTACCTCCGACCACTACTAACTTATTCTCTGTGATCTCAGCCTAGTCACTGTGTCATCCTACCCCGCCCCATAAGCGCTTCTACTGCTATAGTAAATTCGATAGTAAGCTAAAGCGTAAGTAAAATAGGACTGATTTCCGGGAAATTATTGAAAACAGAATCCGCCACTCTAAACCAACCCACTCCACCACCCATAGCCTGAACAGGTGGCTGTCCGGGCTCATCCAGGAAGCTGCTGAGCAGACTATCCCTAGAAACCGTAGAAGAAACGCGAAAGCACGGTGGTCAGAGTCTCTATCTCAGCTAGTGCGGGAAGCCACAGATCGGAAGCGGGCCTTCCTCTCCTCATCGACTGAAACCGACCGAACAGCCTGGATAGTAACGGAGCAACAACTGAGAAATTCTATTGTGGAAGCGAAACGCTGCAGCTGGCGTGAGTATGTCGCTACATTGGACGTTCGATCGAAGTGACCCTTCAAAACTAATGGACTAAATCGATCAGTGACAGCCCTGACAAAGGAAATTCTGGCCAGGCTATCAGACGGGGTGGAAAACTGCTATCACCGGACAGTGCCAAGACAAAAGGATTCGTCCAGGAATACGCCTCAGTCAGTCACCTCAAGGAAACGAAGGATCATTCGAGCCAACTATAAATCCTTGAGGCCTAGATATGACTGCGAAGACACCTTATGCCAGCCATTCACTATTACGGAATTGAAGGCAGCTTTGGCTGAACTGAAGCTGAAGAAAGCAGAAGGCCTAGACGGAATTTCAGGTACCGAATTTCAAATGAAATGCTGCGACATCTGGGACCGCATGGCCAAAAATGCCTACTCGACATATTCAACCTTTCATGGTCAAGTGGAGAAACACCCAGTGGCTAGAAGAGGGCGAAAATAATTCCGATATTGAAAAAAGGAAAACCCGCGGACGATGTGGTCTCCTATCGCCCCGTGAGCCTAACCAGCTGCATTGCCAAGCTACTCGAGAAGATGGTGAAGGCCTGATGCACTGGTTAGAAGGAAAAAGACGCTGAATGACAGTCAGTCCGGATTCCGCACTCTGAGCTCAACCGAATACAAGATAATCCGCTTGATCCAGTCCATCACAGACGGTTTTGCTGCCAAACGCCCGCCTAAGCGGACTCTGCTCGTATTGCTCGACTTTTGCCCGTTTGCACCAACGTCAAGATTATCTCTAACTTAAGTTGAAGATAATCCTCAACTTCCATATTAACCTCCATAATTAGCTATAGCTTGTCTGTAACTCTGAGTTAGAGATTATCCGTTGCACCAACCAAAATTAGTTAAGGATTATTCAATCTCCAGCTTTAGTTAGAGATTATCTCGAGCTGAGGATTAGCCCATTACGGTTTGTTTTCACGTCATGTGATTGCTGATTTCACCTATCAAATTGCACTTAGTAGTAATTTGAAATTGGATTTGCTGTTGTCTGCAAAAATAGACGCACAACAGCAGCTCCAACAAGGAATGCCTGCGTAATTGCATTGTTTTACCTATTTATTGCGTGTATTTCTGCATACATGTATTTTTGCATAAGTGTTTGCATTCCAAATAAGATTTTATTATAACATAAAATGGGACAATAATGGCAATAATTTTGACATTCTAGAGTATATGAGTGCAGAGACCTTCTGGAGTGTATAGTGTTATACTTGAATTTTTGGTTTTTATCTTTTTTTATCAATCCGGTGTCACAGAATAATCCCCCCCCCCGGTTGATTCTGCCCTTCGAGGCAACGCATAACAAACAAGAGTGTGCAAAAGCAATCTTTATTGGATACATGATAAATGAAAATAAAAGAAGGCTAACAAAACGCTACAAGAAAATAGCGCATAAATACAGCTTTGGTGGCTTCTGGCGGTGTAGTATACAGTCATCATCGTGTCGCCATCATCTTCAAAGTCAGATGTTCAAAATTCCGCAAAATCCCGTTGTTCCATTGGGCCACGGATCTATTCACGGATTCGGGAAAGCACGTTGCTAAAATAGATAAAATGTACAAGATACAAGATCTGCACGTTTTCTGCGAAAATTTAACAAACAAATTTTTGGATGCTTGTGCTAAAATTCTTTAACTCGTTTAACCCTGCAGGCGAGTTAAAATGAACTGTTTAACTCTTTTAACTCTGTGCGCGAAAAGGATTAAGTTAATTTTAACTACTCGTTTAACTCGCTGCGCGAAAAGGCCCTAAGAGGGATTTAAGTATAGAAATAATAGGTGAAGAAAAACTAGGACCTACTCAGCAAAGCATTCCTTGAAGAGAGCGAATGGAACTTTTCGGGTTTCAGACAAACACTTCACAAAGTTTTCAATGTCTTTCTTGTCAGTCAAGACACGGCACCTGAAACGAATAGAATCACATACAACAATAATGAATATATATTTTTTATATATGTACATATATATATACATAAACTTAGATGCTCACGATAGGACATCTACAAATTTTCTTGCCGTCGGTGTGCAACCAATATGATAAACCTCATTTCTCGGTTTTGGAAATGTTTACCACCACTAAATTACCAGTGGGGTATGCGGCATCAAGCCTTACGATTTCTGTTTTCCGGAGTGTCATTGTGTCCTCAATTCATGTCATAGCTGGCAGCCCAAAATGTTAATTGATTATGGACTATCTAATCACGATGAACTAAAAACACTAAAGCAAGGCTTTAGTCCGAAACAGGAAAGAGCCAAAGGCCAGAATTAGTCTAATATGGAAAAAAGCACTGAAAGATAGTTCGCAATTGTCCATTTTTGTGGAAGCTTTACGAATGACTGCTAAAATAAAATTAGGAAAGTAAAACAGATTAAACATTAATAGGAACACCTACTTTTCGTCGCACTTTTCTTTGTTGGTCATTTGGCACAGCATGAAAGAATTGGGTAGTGTTTTGGGATCAACTCGCTTGCCCAATCGAACACATCTAAATACCGATAATCAATAAACATGAAACTCAGTCACGTACAAGTTTCTCGATGTCTAAATTGTATCCAGTCTATAAAAAACTTATTAACTCGATTTAATGAAGCAAAACCCTTAAAATACAAAGGCAATATTCTAAACAAAAATTCAAAATCATTGATGTGTGTGTGCGTTCAAAAGGCGATCGCAGAAAGTTTCTCAATAATTAACTTAATTAGTTAATAACTGAAATTAGTGTAATTAATAACACAAAACCTACTGTCCCTCAGCCTTCACAGTATCGTCCAAACATTTGTGATAATCATCAGCGGTATCAACAAAGGCCTTCAGAATAGTGGCATTCTGATAACAGGTGGTCAAATAATCTGGAGTATCTGGATGTCTAAATTAATAAAAAATTTTTAAAAATAAAATGCGTATATAAAAATAAAAAATTATCAAAGCAAAAATAAAATCTACACTGCGTCAAACCGAGAAAACGACTCATGGAATTAAAATTTTGCCAATTGGCTTTTCTGTACAAGCCGTAAAACGCTTGCTATTAATCATCACATATTTTTAGATATTTTTTGACTGAATATTTGAATTTTCAGCACACGGCTCAGCAACAGTCAATTGAAATAGATCTAATTTTAAATCTAGATAAAATTTAAAATACAATCTAATTTGGATTTAATTATTCCTCTCAGGAATCACCAAATTCACTGAAAGAAGAATTAGCTCCTTACTCTTTCATACAGATATCATTAATTTTATCTTCACACTGGGTCAGCTCATCCCAGGTCAGCGCATTGCAGGCCAAAATCAGGCAGGCGGATACGACAATGATCTTCATCATGACTGACAGCTTACCCTAAATCAAAATACTAGAACATTTATTCATTCGGAATTTTTCAAAACTTACGACACGTCCCTTCTCTTCTTCTGAAAATACAACAAATGTTCAGGTTATGCCTGCTCTATCTCAACTCCTGCTTTCTTGATCCTCGATATCAACCCTGTTCCATCTCAATCTAAACGTAACATCGAAAAGCTTAGTGTCTAAATTGGGTCGATGAATGATAAAAACTCGAGAGAATTAAACAGTTCTCAGCCAATTTGATGAAATTCCAGGGGTCCAAATTCTTGAAATAATGTTAATTTCACAGATCTGACCGCTCATATGTATAAGCGTCTGCATGCGTTTGTGAACATGAACCCGCAGTAATAGGATTTTAAGCAGTAAAAACGGCATATATATTGCATACGGACGCTTTGACGAGCGTCGACGCGCGTCCTTGTGCGTTCACGATTATGAAGGCACCTTGCTCATGGAGCACTGAGATCATCATCGGTGAGTGCTGCTGAAACTCGAAACGGGCAATGTTCAAAGGTCACCAAAATGATTATTCACATAATTTTGCCAGGTTTTACGCCACTTTGTACTTTTTTTGGTGAGGGCTCGACACCGTTTAGGCTCCACGTGAAGCCTGTCAGTCAGGTGTTTCTCTCCGGAGACCGCAAACGTACAAGAGCCGGACAGAAGAAGACTACGGATAGAAAATCGTAGTCCGTTTGTCTGTACTTGCAAGCTACAAGTGTTTATTAACTATTTATAAAAATAACACGTTAACTAATTTTGGATATGAAATCATTACTGGGAGTGGGGGACGCTTAGCTCATGAATGAAACGTAAGCTTCAATAAGATTATTGACTTTTCTCTTATGGCTCTATGGTGTAGTGGTATGTCTGCCTGCCTGCAGAACTGGAGGCCTCTGTATCGATTCCCGTCAAACCGAAATCTTTGCATTATCCAGTAGCCCTGCCTGTATCATAAACTAACGCTACCCAGATACATGGAGCAAGAATCTCTGTCAATTATCACAGGGAAGTACCTATTCACTAGTGTGAACTAGTCTCCTCAGTAGTTATACCCAGTAGCGTAGAGGATAGTTCGGCACTCTACCGCTCCATAGGTCGGTGGTTCGAATCCCGTCAGGGAGTAAATTTTTACCAGTTCTAGAGTAAATCTAGGCTTACCAGGCGAGTGACTGCACCAAGCTTAATGCAAAAGACAATGTAACAGGTAGACTAACTGCTAGCTGCTGAGAGCAGCTTATAAATACCAATGCTAAAAGTGAATTAGTAAACAAACTTGTCAGAAGAACTAGTCAAAGTAAACATCTCGAACTGTTCATGGAATAGAGAGAAAGCGGTAGAGATGCCCTGAAAGGTCAGAATGAAGAACGTTTGAAACAAAAGTTCTTTGTCTCCGAGAGAAGTTTGACTTGTTTGTTGAACGCTTCAGATCGTGTTTACGCCACTTCAAACGAGGCAAGATTAGCAGAACAAAGACAGGACTACTTCACGCCTTTTTCTTCTGCAATTCTGCAATTTCTGCAATTCCTGTTTTTGTTGCGTCTGTCGGCAAGAAATAGCAGCGACTAATGTAAGCTCTCGCAGATGCAAACCCTTCTTGCTAGTGGCGATGTTGATGTAAGGTGACTCACGCTCAAAGCTATATATACTTTCAAAATAAAGTTAAAGTTAAATTTAGCAGCTAAAATTTACAGTAGATACTGTCTGTGCAATCAACAGTCTCAAGGGCTCAAGATTATTTCACTTAATTTTTAGCTGCTAGACTGAGGGAGAATTGTTGAAATTGTTGCTGGCCATCTTCATCTTTAGCAAGTGAAAATTAGTAGTCGCGGTCGATTTTTCAGGAATGGAACCACAGGTACTTGGAAGACTTCTGGACCTTTCACGAAGACCCGACTGCAGTAAAGTAGAGTTTCAAACAACAATCTTATTCACTTAGCTCTGGTCAAGGTCAAACCTATATTTTATCATTTAACTCTCATAAATAGGATAGAGTTAAATTTAAGTAGTTTGTCTACGTCGACCTAATTCTGTAGCGAAAAGAGAGAATGCAAGGGTCAGCTAACTACTCCAGTTTGTTTTCATTTTTCGTCGATCGATCGAAACGAAAATTTTTCAGAAAATAAATTTATTTCGCACTCATTCTGGTTCAGACTTTGCTTGTTGCGTTTAACAAGTAAAATTTACCAGTTGTGTCGCAGTCTCACTTTCATTCTTGTCTACAATTTCAAAGTTTTTAAAGCAAAACACATCACTTCGTGACATTTTAATTTATTAAATTTACTCTATAAATGCATGTTTTTCAGCAAAGGGCCAACCTCCAGCATCAAGAGCGGATTGCTCCAACCAGCCGTACTCGAACGCTATTAAGAGCTACATAACCTCACAAAGTTACGTAATTTCAGTTAATAACTACCGGCTGTCCTCTGAGAGGTCTTTTTCAAACTATGTATCCTATATCAGAGATAACTAACGCCATGAGATATGCCCTCTCCTCCACAAAATTTGGTCCACCTCCATTAAATGTCAGATACCACCAATGCGGGCTGTTCTCCACCACAGGACAGAAAGCTGAAACTACAGGTCCTCATCGGAAAACGTATACGTTGCTCAATTGTCTTCAGTTCAGTTACCACGCAGTATTACACTGCAATTTATTTTGTTGGTAATTGTTATGAGATTTCGGGAAATTGTTGAGAGATTTCGGCAGTTCAAACAGGCATCCGAACAATGACCAAAGTAGCGTTCTTGACCAAACGGGTGGGAAAAGGCATGCAATGCAGGTGCATACGACCAAAAATGTGTGCCCAAACACTCTTAAAAAGACTCCTGTAGAAACGACAGGAATTCTTGTAGTTTTCTACAAAAGTGCTCCTGTGCGGTCAGTCACTAGCGGAGCTTCCTGTATTTTCCACAAAAGTAACTTTTGTAATTTTTACCGGCCTCTGTAATAGTAAAAATTACAGGAGTTTCCTGTAGAAAATACTAAGGAAACCTGTAGTTTTTATTACAAGAGTTTCCTGTAGAAAATACTAAAGAAACCTGTAGTTTTGTTCGTCTTTTTTAACAATCATGAAACAGATATCAAACCTGTAGTTTTTACAAGACAAAACCTGTAAATTTTACTGGATTTTACTGGAGTAAACCTGTTATTTCAAAAAGAGGGGGGGGGATGCGGGGGGCGGCCGCTCCCAAAGTAATTTCGGCAGGGAGCGGTCGTTACAAAAAATTCACCCACCGGGTGTTGACTGAAAATTTGAAAAATTCAAAATCTTCAGTCTTCAAAAATTATGATCACTGACGCCCTTATATACTCAGTTTGCGTTATCAGCGTATCGAGTACTTTCCTGTAGAGTAAACCTGTAAACCAGTGAAAACTACAGGTTTCACTTTTATTGAATACTGGTCTAACTTGTAACCAATTCTACCAAGGCATGTTTGGTAAAAACTACCAACGATGTCCTGTAGAAATTACAAGAGTTAACCAGTATTTTCTACAAACGCTTTTGTATTTATCATCTACAAAAGTGATTCCTGTAGTTTCTACTGGAACATTTCAAGGAGTGAACTTTGACCGTTTATAGCAGACCAACCTGTGGAGTAAACCCTAACAATGTGTATATTTTAGAATCTTCAGAAATTCGAGATACGAACATTCGGGAAAAAGCTGGAATTCTGGATTTCATTCACAAAAAATTTAAAATTTTTAGTTTTTTGCCCAACTTTTCTCGCATTCAAATTTTTTTTACGATCAAATAAAGCTGGTCCAATGAATATTTTGCTCTTACAAGCGTTTCATAAAAATGCACCCAATTTCCGGAATTCCTGGTTTTTAAAATTTCCGGATTTTTAACATTTTTTCCAATAACCCACAATATGGGCATTACTCGAAAGCTCTTATTGAGCTGAACAACTTTTGTACTAGAATGAACTCTTGAAAGTGCACTCAATTCCCGGAATTCGCTAAAACCTG
This sequence comes from Trissonchulus latispiculum, assembly GCA_030248195.1. Taxonomy (NCBI): domain Eukaryota; kingdom Metazoa; phylum Nematoda; class Enoplea; order Enoplida; family Ironidae; genus Trissonchulus; species Trissonchulus latispiculum. Next base: position 9,405 of record JASAND010021140.1, on the reverse strand, counting down.
ATTTCTGAATTTAAAAAAGTTTCTCCAATACCCACAATATGGGTATCACTCGAAAGCTCCTGACGGGCTGATCAATCCAGACCTTTCTAATGATACCAGACAACGCTGGTTAGCATTGCCCAGTTTGGAGATTTATTGACACTACACCAAAAAAGTGAAACTTTTAAAATTTCCTATGTTTAACACATGAGACCTCAACTTTGAGGTGAAATAACTTGACAACCGTACGACTTACAACTTTAGTTTTAAAAACTCGTTAAAATATACCGTTTGGACCATAAAATATATAGAAATCAGCGAGATCGGAAAAAGTCGAGAAAATGACCAAAATTGGACCCCCTTAAGGGGGGGGGGGGCTACTAAAGGCTTGCCCCGACTTTCTCCGATTGGCCTACTTTTGGCGAAGATACAGAGCATGGGTGTGGTCAAAAAAATATCGGGTACTGAGATCTCAGCTGCTTTCCAGCCATGTGCAGCCGTCGCGTTTATGTGCCCGACCCCCATTTTTCACAACTACCAACATAATTAATTAAAAATTTCTACTGACTGCTAGGCCCAAGCTTCAAAGCTGCCATGCGCCAATATGATTTGGCACATATGTCCCTACCTGCCGAAAAATACTAGATGTCTGTATCTTATCTGCAACTAAAGAAATTACTCTTCAAAGTTGAAGTTTCGGCAAAAATTTAAAGATTTTTGGCTAACGAAAAAAATTTTATTACTGGTGCAAACTATAAGGCTGTATATAATTTGGCATAAAAGGAGGCCCTATAGGAGTACTCATTTGTGCCAAATTGCAAGAAATTCTGCCGCGTGAAAAATTTTTTATGTCAACTGTAATCTTCGAAAATTTCCAAAAATGCATTTTTTGGGCAATGGTACCTCAGAAATCGAAAAAATCAAATCTTTTGAAATTGAACTTTTTGAGATATTTGAACTCAGCGAGGTAGAAAACACCCCCACAAAAGTTTTCAGCTCGATTAGTGAAGGTTTGCGACTTCTATGGCTGCAGAAAGCCTCAACACAGGATCCGACAGACTGAAAATGGCGGTTTCGGCAATTTTTGAAGATTAAAGTTGACATAAAAATTTTTTCACGCGGCAGAATTTCTTGCCATTTGGCACAAATGAGTACTCCTATAGGGCCTCCTTTTATGCCAAATTACAGCCTTATAGCTCGCACCAGTAATAAAATTTTCCCTTCGTTAGCCAAAAATTTTCAAAATTTTGCCGAAACTTCAACTTTGAACAGATGCAGATAAGATACAGACATCTAGTATTTTTCTGCAGGTAGGGACATATGTGCGAAATCACATTAGCGGATGGCAGCTTTGAAGCTTGGGCCTAGCAGTCAGTAGAAATTTTTAATTAATTATGTTGGTAGTTGTGAAAAATGGGGGGTCGGGCACATAAACGCGACGGCTGCACAGGCCTGGAAGGCAACTAAGGTCTCAGTACCCGATATTTTTTTGACCACACCCATGCTCTATATCTTCGCCAAAAAGTAGGCCAATCGGAGAAAGTCGGGGCAAGTCGATTTTAGTAGACCCCCCCCCCCCTTAAGAGCTTTCGGGTGCCCATCCTGTGGGATGGGAGGAAATTTTCAAAACCCGGAAATCGGGTGCATTTTCGTGGAAAACTTGCAGGAGCCAAAACGTGCTGCGATACTTGCTCTATTCGATCGTGGAAACGATTTTCATTGCAATAAAAATTGAGCGAAAAACTATAAATTTTAATTTTCCGTGAATGAACCCCGGAATTTCGATTTTCGAAATCTCGGGTTCCTGAGGATTCTAAAAATGTACATTGTTAGGGTTTACTCCAAAGGTTAATCCGGTATACACGGTTTGTATATACATTTTTTGTCGTACTATAGAATCTCTTCAAACAGAAAAGGACATTTTAAGCTGATCACTTATTTTGGCACCATGGTTTGCCGTATTTGGGCCGTCGGCCGCAAATCCCCAACTGGCCGGAATCCAGTTTCCCGGGCAAAGACAATTCAGGAAAAACACCAAAACAGCGCGTACAACTCTTCTAGTATACTATATTCCGATTCTGACAACAGTAGGCTAAGCAAACGCAACAAAAACCATCAATTCCTCTAGAAGAAACTCGAGTCAGGTATCTGCAGATTGGACCATAATAAACTCGGCCTAATTCCTAACAAGAGTACATAATGATGAGTGTGGGAGCAAGGAAGCACTCTATTATCAGCTCGAAAACCATGCTCCGCACGCTAACATTCTACCACTTCATTAGGGGCTTTGTGGGGGAGGGGTAGGGCATTAGCGTGCAGATGGTTTTCAAGCCGATAACAAAGAGCATTCATGCTGTCACCCACTTATCATCACATACTCTTGTTCCTAGCTAGCTACGCTACAGTAACGAAGGCAATGCAAATGTTTACTGACACAAATACAGTTTATTTGGAAAAACGTAAACGCTAACACAAAAACACAAGACATAGAACCTTGATGACAGCACAGCCATTACAAAATCAAAACAAAAACGTCTCAAGTATACACAGATTTTAAAAATTGTTCAAGTTGCATTTTCATTGCCAAGTATGGAATTCCAAACTTCTCCATATTCCTCAAGTCAGTCTCCAATATTCTACCAAGCATTTCTTTGAGTGGGTTCTCTATATTTTATTCCCAAATAATCAAATATATCCTCCTCTGAGGAGACAGGCAAAGGTTCACCGGGAACTTCTAAAACCAATGAAAACGCAAACAATTTAATAGAACACTTACGAAAGAATAGAATACTTATGCATTAGTTACGATTATTACGATATTAATTACGAAAGATAATCATGTACCATGTAGGAGCTGCTAAGGAGTGTGTTTCAAAAGAAATTTCCTAAATTTAAGCGGAGATTCTCCTAACCAAGAGTACATAATATAAGATTGTGACAACGGCAAGCTCTCTCTTATCACATCAGAAACGATGCTCTGTTCGCTAACGGCGTACCCCCTCCCCAAATTGGACCCCAGTGAGCAAAGTAAATTCGCCCGCTATGTTTGTGTTCTAAAGTTCGAAGCAGACGCAAATTACACTTACGCAACGCACTGCTTGTGTTTTTGACCTTAAGCACAAAGCGAGTGAGCGTACCCCCGTTTGAACCCCGTACCCATAGGGGCGGAGTGAGAGGGGGTCAATTTGGGGAGGGGGTAAGCCGATAGCGAACATAGCACAGTTTTGACTCTGACTGCATAGAGTGTGGCACCTGTCATACTCTTATACATTATGTACTCTTGTCCTAACTTAGGTGGTACACAAGACATGCGCAAGAAACAGAATTGGGGTGGGGGGGAGTGAACCGAACCGGCGGTCGCTGGCCGAAGAAAACCGGATTTTCCCGGCTTTTCCCAAAAATTCCGGATTCCGGATGGGTAAGTTCCAGGTCAGGGAGGAACGAACTCCCCAGTCCCCACCCAACACATGTATAGTAAACATCATATACAGGGATACATACCACGCATCCTATTTTGTCTTGGTGTCGATTAGGAGCCATGGTAGTATTATAAGAACAAATGAAAGCTTCATTTGTTCATACTCCAAAATTGCTTATAAGCAGGTGCACATTCACGGCAAAATAACAAATCAACATCCAACAACCTATGTTAGTAAGTGCATGTGACCTCTGCCAGACCAGAGTTCACGATACAGGCGGCTCATCAGTGGAGCTGTATTGAACTTGGTTTTTTGGTAAATTTAAGAAAAATATATAAATAAGCAAGAAAAGGTTTCGCCGCTGGTCGCCTCAAGACGTGATGTTAACACATAAACAGAAGAGAATGTGTATGGCACCTGCTCCTGACATAAGTAAGGAGAAAATTTTCAAACGACGTACATAGGTACTGCATTTAGAGATAGTAAAGTATGTACATACGTACTGGTTACACCCAGTCGACGAATACTATATTCATTGATGGTGTATCCCTTCTCCAGGGCGAAGGCTCGCATGTTCCGATTGAATTCATCCGACCCAGTGAAGTAGAGGACGCCGCACCAGTACTGATCCGATGGTACTAGCCTACAAAATAGCACAGCGACAAAACGTTGTTTATACTCATTAACATTACATAAAGCAAATTGCTTACATACATAAAGCCCATTGGCTCTCTCCTGTTCGGACTAGGGCTACGGCCTTAGTGACTACAGGCAGGCGTTTTTCATTATTTCTATTATGATTACATAAAGCAAAGGAGCAAAATAGACCAACCTTGTTTTGAGCATTTATGACAGTGATTTTGAATAAACTAAATGGCGCAAAAGGTGTATTGTGGGGCATCCCGAATTAACTATGTATTCTGATTTTTAAACTACACAGGATGCTGTTTTTAAATTCTGTCACAGCTCGCAGAATGCTAAAGATCACGAAAATATATTCGGAAAGTTTCACCTACATACTTTCAAGAAGAATTGAACTGTCTTGGGTCAAATTTACACAAAGTGATACCACCACCAGCTCAAGCCTGATTTTCCCCCTTTACCGAATGTCAATTCTTCGATGCAAATACTCCTTGACATCTTCCGTCGTCGAATTCCCATCCGTTTCATCCTCAACGTCGGCTTCCGACTTTGACGGCAGTTGACAGACACCCTAAATGAAAAAAGACGCATCATATATAAATATGGCCTATTTATAAGTATAAGTTTATTCCTTAAGGTGGTGGTTTCCTTTTGTGTAAATTCGACCCTATAGGCTCAATTCTTTATGAAAGTAGATGAAACTTTCCAAATATGCTGTTTTGGTGCTCTTTAACATTCTGGGACAGGTCCCACATTTTTAGGTGAAAAGATGAGAAATTTTCGGTTTTTGGCATTATACTCTCAGTAGATTGTGGATACATCAGATTGGTTGTTATGGATGGAAAGAGGGTACAAAAACGAACATTTTTGCTTTTACAACCTTTGAGCCATCTCGAGTGGTTAAATCAGTATAAGCCAAAAACGATTTTTGGGGTCAAAAACGGCCGTTTTCGCGGAAATCAGTTTTTTCAAAATTACTGCTAAATCGTACGGATAATTTTCGTTTATTTATAGTCAGTGGATACGCGGTCTAATTGCCCATTAGCTGGGATTCCTTGCTTCAAGCTTGAAATTTGGCCGAAAAACCATTTTGGCAAAACTGCGATTATTTTGTTTTGAACATCGATTTCTCAAAAACTACCCACTGGATTCACGTGATGTTTGACTGGATAAAAATTAGCACTAATGCGGAGGACCATTTCTCTGGTTTGAGCTAAAACGTCTCCAGTTGCGAAAAAACTGAATACAAAGCTGCGAAATTTCGAGTCACCGCACATTTGCCGGATTTTCTGGAGTATTGAGTCTTGTTGAGCCAAATCCAAAAAATGTCCCTGGGCCTACATGTCTTTCATATCGTGACACAAGAAGAAAGTTTGGCCGATTCTACTGTTTTGAGAAATCGATGTTCAAAAATTTTTGGTCCATATTCCGCCTGTCAGATGTGAGAAAATTTTTGCTATTTTTTGCAAATTTCGCTAGTTTCGTAAGCTCATGTCAATGTACAGAAAATGAGCTTTAAAACGATGTATGAAGCTCTTTCCAGCTCCAAAAATTGCGAAGCTCTATTTCAGAAAATCGCGTTTCAAAAAATCACTCCAAAAGCACTGCACAAAAGGATACCACCACTTTAAGTATTACTGCATTTATATATCGTTAAATGGCCAGTTTTGAAGCTTTAAAATAAATTTCGCTGTATATGAACCGTAAGGAATCGAAGAATAACTCTCAGGAGCGGAGCAAAGTTACAGGACGGAAAAAAGAGAGCGATCGAATGACTGCGTTTGTTGAAAATATGTACACAATAAAAAGTTCGCCGTGCCGCGTTTAAAGCCACTTGCCGTGTTTTCATCCCTCGACTCTTTTGAAATGTTTATCAGGCTCTGCTCAATGATATTATTGAGGCACGTTTGAATGAATTTCAACGACAAATGTGCTTTCAAAGCCAAAAATAGGCGAACCAGTGCCTTAAGCAGCACTGGGCCTATCAGAGATAAAAACAGCTGCCATAAAAGGAAAAGGTTGTTTGTTGCAAAGGAAAAGGAAATGTTGTTTTGTTACATTGATCCGTTACACTACACTAATCCAGCCATCTGATTTCTGTATGCTTGTTTATAAGTTCATGGGTCGCAACTCACACTCGCACACCTCGTGTTCACACGAAAACAGAACAGAAAGTATTTGCTTGTTCAAGGACTCAATATGATATTGGCTATGTATTTTGTTTAATGTCCAAGGAGGATGTCGCCGTTGCGGGTATCAGAATTTCTTCTGGGGTTGGCAGAAATGATGAGATCTTCATTGTTTACTTGTGAGTTTAACTGTAATTGAAATGCATTGCCGTTGTCATCTTGGGTACATGAAGCAGGGAGAATCAGTTCTGAAATCGAGTGAATACTCCCTATGAAAAAGAGAGTTTCAATTTTTGAACGTTTAAGAAAGCATACAGAAATCAGATGGCTGGATTAGTGTAGTGTAACGGATCAATGTAACAAAACAACATTTCCTTTTCCTTTGCAACAAACAACCTTTCCTTTTATGGCAGCTGCTTTTATCTCTGATAAATTTAGTGCTGCTTAAGGCACTGGTTCGCTTATTTTTGGCTTTGAAAGCACATTTGTCGTTGAAATTCATTCAAACGTGCCTCAATAATATCATTGAGCAGAGCCTGATAAACATTTCAAAAGAGTCGCGGATGAAAACTTTTGGCAAATTGGCTTTAAGCGAGAACTTTTTGTATGGCCACCTAACACTGACAAACCTATAGTCATTCGAATGCTCCTACCAAGTCCTGTAACTTTGCTCCGCTCCTGAGAGTTATTCTTCGATTCCTTACGGTTTCATATACAAAGCGAAATTTATTTTAAAGCTTCAAAACTGGCCATTTTGCGAAAAATAAAATATTGTAGGGTTTTGATAGCTTAAGGTGGTGGTATCCTTTTGTGCAGTGCTTTTGGGGTTTATTGAAATTCTATAACTTTCGCAATTTTTGGAGCTGGAAAAGAGCTTTATACATCGTTTTAAAGCTCATAATCTGTACATTCACATGAGCTTACGAAAATTAGCAAAATTAGCACAAAACTTGCAAAAATTTTCTGACATACTGACATCTGACAGGCTGAATATAGACCAAAAATTTTTGAACATCGATTTCTCAAAACTGTGGAATCGGCCAAAATTTTTTCTTATGCCATAATGTGAAAGACATATGGGCCGAGTGACATTTTTTGGGATTTTTATGGCTCAACAAGCCTCAATACTCCAGAAAATCCGGCAAATGTGCGGTGACACGAAATTTCGCAGCTTTATATCCAGTTTTCTCGCAACTGAAGACGCTTTAGCTCAAATAAAGAAAAGTCCCTCCGCAATGGTGCGAATCTTCATCCTGCCAAAAATCATGGGAATCCTTCGGGAAGGTTTCGAGAAATCGATGTTCAAAACAAAATATTTGCGTATATTCCAAAATGATTTTTCGGCAAAATCTCTAGCTTAAAGCAACGAACTCTAGCTAATAGGCATTGCTAAAATGGGCAATTTGGAGTCCGCGTATCCATTGCGTATAAATAAACGAAAATTGTCCGGGCCGATTTTGCAGTAATTTTGGAAAAAACTGATTTCCTCGAAAATGACCGTTTTTTGACGAAAAAAATTGTTTTTGGCTTATACTGACTTAACCACAAGAGATGGCTGGAAGGTTGTGAAAGCAAAAATGTTCGTTTTTGTCCTCTCTTTCCATCCATAACAACCAATTAGATGTATCCACTATCTACTGAGAGTATAATGCCAAAAACCGCAAATTTTTCATCTTTTTACAAAAAAATGTGGGACTGGTCCCAGAATGTTAAAGAGCACCAAAATAGCATATTTGGAAAGCTTCATCTACTTTCATAAAGAATTGAAGCCTATAGGGTCGAATTTACACAAAAGGAAACCAGCACCTTGAGGAGCAGAGGTCCGTCGGTCAATTATTGTCCGCATTTGTACTCCTATAGGTCGTGTTATGCCCAGCGGAGAGCTCTTTGTGGTATCTATTTCTGCCTAAGCACAGCAACAAAAATGTGAAATTTTGAAGATAGCAACCGGACTGCTTTGAAAACGGATTTCTATCAACTCGAGCAAGCAATTCAAAAGCGGCTTTACAAGTGTAAGTTTTAGCACGATTTTTAGTGCATTAGGGACTGTTTCAAAGTCTTTTTTAAAGAAAGCGTACATACGTTTCACCTATACGCCTTTATACCGTATTTTCATAATCTGTCTGGTAGCAGACTTTCTGGCTGTCTGCTCTTTGTAAGCAGCTTCCGACACAGCAGTTCACAATAAGAATATAACACTTTGGTGCTAGAAAAACTAAAAATCTCTACGCTTGAGTAATTTTGTTTCAAAGAAAACGTATCAGAAAAAGCGAATATACCTACGGTTCCAATGCAAACGTATCCAAAAATTGCGTATATACGCTTTTAATTTTGAACCAGTAGTAGATAGCACGTTCATCGTGCGGAAGCATTTTTTGGGACCATTTCCGATGTCTATTTTTCAGGGTTTTGCGTTTTGTTTTTCTGTTGGGGAGAAATAAGCGTCCAAACTTGAAAATTTAGACGAAAACCAGACAAAATTTGATTTTCCCCAAATATTCAGCTTGCTTGTTCATTAAACAATTTATGAACAAATAACCGAGTGGAAGACGTTTATTGAAGCCTGAACTAGCCGTTTTTCTTTAGTTTCCACACACATCGAGAAATCTCAATAATTGATTTGTATTATCATATGTCCAAGTCGAACAGTAGAATTGAGGGTTTACATTTATTAGCGAGAATTGCTTTAGCGAGAATTGCTTTAGTGAGAATTGCTTTAGTGAGAATTGCTTTTGGAGAGAAAAACTTTAATTTGTAATTTTGCTTTAGTGAGAAATTGCTTAGGAGAGAATTGCTTTAGTGAGAAAACCTTCAGAAGTCTGTGAAAATTATGATTCACATTGTTTTGACTCGTGCCAATTCACTTCAAATTCAAATGCTTACTATTATAAAGTAAAACAAATGAATAAATTAGGTATATAAACAAAGTGATTATTGAAGTAAATAAATAAAGTGTTCAAGGTGTTCAAAACTGAAAGATTAAAGGGCAGCACTTGATCATTACTGTAATATATATAATCTTGTACCCCTACAATTTTTTCCGGTTTCGAATTCAGAAGTTCTACAATCAGAAAAACGGGGGGATATACCAAATTAAATTTTTTCTCTCCAAATTTTCAACTTTATAATCTTATTTTGGTTCTTTGTTGTAGTGAATTTTTAATTGGTTTAAAGTTACAATAATTTTTAATCAATCTTTGTATTTTTACTCAATTTTAAAGAGTATTCAATTAATT